>CM024635.1:27454753-27759179 GCA_014182715.1 Eucalyptus cloeziana | reverse complement strand
TGGAGCAAAGTTCCATGCTTAAACATTGTGAACATGATTGGTAACTATCAAGTGCTGCAAATAATTTGCTTATCTAGTCACGTGTTAGTAATTTATTAATAGGCCTTGAACAACACAAACTTTTTTACTCTATAAATTACCAACTACTTTAATAATCTAGAAACATTATTATTGTGGATCACCAATATTTGACATTACTAACTTTATTTGAATTTATCCAACTTAATTTGATTGATGTACCAACATCCGCAATATAAAAACTGATTTTAATTACTTGCCAGCTTTTATCTTATTAGATTTTGAAAAGTACCAAATTTCCAAAATTACGAATTACTTAATAATCAACCAATAATATTCTTGTGACAAAACAATGACTTTTGAGTAACTTACTTTAAGTTTAAATTACAAACGTTAATTTGATTGATGTACCAACATAATTCAAATCAAGATACCTATGGATTTTAGTCACTTAGAAACTTTTTATCTTATAGATCTTGAAAAGTACTTATATCTCTTTATACTTTCATGATCATCAACTATTTTAATAATTTGTCGACATTTATTTTGATGGGGCAAAGTACAGCCCAAGTGCCAAAACTTGGCACGGAGGGATCTTTAAGTCCAAAACTTTGAAAAGGTACATTTAAATGCCAAAATCGGAGTAAAGTGGATCATTTAAGTCTTGCTTTACTCCAGCGAAAATCCGGCCAAATGCTGACATGACAATTTTTTCCGGCGAGTTGGGTGCAAAATGGCGTCGTTTTGCACGTTGATGTGGCGAGAAAATGCAAAAATGACGTCGTTTTGGCTCGATGTATAAATAATTAATATAAAAATTAATTAAATTAAATTTAAAACTAAATTTATTTAAAATATTCTAAAAAATTTAAAAACTTAAAATTTCAAAAAAAATTAAAAGGGGAGGGGGCTAAAGGGGCGGGTGAGGGCTAAGCCCTCGCTGCTCTTGTCGGAAGGGCCGGCGATCGAGGGCGGAGGGTTGGCCAAGGTTGCCGGCCCCGGCCGCCGGCGATGAGGAGCTCGCAAGCCCTTGCCGGATCTAGGCGAGGGCTCGTGGGTCCTCATTGCCCGGCCCCTGGCCAGTGGTCCGGCGGCCCTAGATGCTTCCACCGTCGCCGGCTCTTCCCGGCAACGACGGGGAGCCCTCGCCGCCGGTCGCCCGGTGACCCGGTCGATGCTCCCCATCGTTGCCGGCCCTTCCCCGCAACGTCGGGAGGCGGCGAGGGCTCGCGAGCCCTCGTCGTGGCCAGCGACCCCGGTGACCCTCCTCCCTCCGTCGTGGCCCTTTCGGCGGCGGCGAGGGCTCGGCCTTTAGCCGCCCCTTTGCCCCCTTTTTAAATTTTTTAAATTTTAAGTTTTTAAAATTTTTAGAATATTTAAATAAATTTAGTTTTAAATTAAATTAAATTAATTTTTATATTAATTATTTACACATCGAGCCAAAACGACGTTGTTTTGCATTTTCTCGCCACATCGGCGTGCAAAACGACGTCATTTTGCACCCAACTTGCTGAAAAATTGCCACGTCAATTTGGCTGGATTTTGGCAGAGTGGCACTCAAGTGATCCACTTTACTCCGATTTTGGCACTTAAGTGTACATTTTCAAAGTTTTGGCATTTAAATGTTCCTCCGTGCTAAGTTTTGGCACTCGTGTCCGTACCTCATTTTGATGGCTTGCCAACGCTTTTGAAGTTAATAACGTTTAATCGAAATAATCAACCTTAATTTGAGTGTTACAATAGTGATATACCAACCCATAAGTAAGTTCCATTTCGAACCATATGGAACGCTCAAACCGTCCTTGCATTTGGGGTCGCGTATTTTTGGTTTGTTTCTTAGCTTATACAATGTTTTATTGCCGATAATTTGTTTAGTTTTAATGTATTCTTCTCAGAGGAAAAAAAAGGTTAAGCCACACGTCTACTCATGATCTATAATAAAATAGATATTAGAACAGTAGCTTAGAAAATAGAGTGCAACATATTAATAAACTTTCTTACTATTGAAACACATCTACTTACTATAAATGTGACATGATTTGGAAAAATAAATAATTTTTTTTTTAAAAACTTTTTTGCTATGAACTTGTTTAAATTCATGTATTTTAACTTTTTGATTGAAATAGTTGACTATTGAAATAGCTAGAGTATGATTGAGAAATAATTGTCTTTATTCTATTTAAATTAGCGAAACTTAATTTGATTGAATTGGGCAAACCCTTAACAAACATCCCTCCTATTGGCTCTTGGGTTCTTTTTCCTCTTTTCCCTAAAATAAAAGGATACTTGAGTTATTGTGCCGTGGCTATGCCCCGTATTTACTTACGGTAGCCTAATTAAAAGAAATTCCCACAGGTCATACCAAACTTGAAGGGATTGACATTCATGAGCGAGGATGTTATAATGATGACACTGCAGCACCATTACGTCTTTCACAATCTCACAGAGCTGGACTTGGCATGCTTCCATGATGAGAATGTCGCTTTCCCCTTCAACTTCCCCCTCCACAGATTCCCCGATCTAAATGTGCTTTCTCTGTCCTGTAGTTCCTTAGAGGAGATACTTCCAGAAGATGCATGTGGGCATGGGGGAGCAACTTCCTACGGAGAGTTAACTGACATGGAAATAGCTCTCAAGGCACTCAGAAATCTGCAGCGACTTGAGTTGAATAAGCTGTGTAAACTCCAACGAGTCTGGAAAGATGGCTCCTTGATGGTTGAAATCCTTAAACAGATTGAAACTCTGCTCGTTTCGGAGTGCTCAAGTTTATCAATTGTACTTCCATCCCCGACTGCATTCCAAAGATTGATGGGATTAGAAGTAAAGGATTGCGCTGGTTTAGTTCATATGGGGACTTGCACAGCAGTGACAAGTCTAGTGCACCTTCGTTGGCTAACCTTAAGAAATTGTAGTGCGATGGAAGATGTGGTAACAGATGATGGAAATGGAGTAGAGGAGATCTCTTTCCCCAAGCTAGAACATTTGATACTTGACGATTTACCAAGCCTTGAGACCTTCTCCCCCACTAACTGCACCTTTAGATTCCCGCCATTGGCGAGTATTGTCGTCATGAAGTGCCCTAAGATGAATATATTCTGCAAGGGTGCCTTGAGGACACCAAACCTAGATAAAGTATTCCTCTCCCATCGAGATTATGAATTGCGTTGGGAGGGCGACGTTAATACCACCATTCAAACCTTATTGGCTTGAAACGATCCACTTTGAATTCAGTGGGATAGGTAAATTCGTGTGCCTAATCATGTTTGCCTAAATATAGTGTCAAAAAGAAGAAATTCGCATTCTTCAAATTCTATAATGGCTCATATGAAGTCGGTCTTTCTTAAAAGAATGTTTGACTGGGTTTTAAAGGAATTGTCACACGATTCAACAATTAGGGCCTGTTGAGCACTTGCTCGACCATACATTCTAGCTGTTTGATGAAATACTTAGCATGACCTTTGTTAGTGCAGTTTCGATATTTGTGAGGTTTTGTTATATGGGGAAGTATTCTTGCCCACCTCTTTGATTAATCTTGAGGATTGTTAGTAGTTAGACATGTCTTACAGACAATGTTTATTTCTTTCAGGTGTGATGCTTGCTACAATCTGAGTGGTTGCTTTCATTTGCTAGAAAGTGTCTCCTGTAGGAAGATGTTGAATGGAGCTTTTTGCAACATGTTCACTGATAGTGTTCTAATAATGGTGTTGATGCCTCTCGAGATGGCGTCTTTGTGCTGACATGTGGTATTCACAATGGGCAGGTGCTTCATTAAATATTTCATTCTTTTTCTAGTTTGGAATGTCCTCTATATGTCATTTCCTTGATAATGTTACTGGTGTAGCATAATGGTTGGAATGTGGAGGCTCTCTATCCTTTATCGAATTGTATGGAGATTTTGTGTGAGTGTTGGCTTTTGGGCAGCATCGTTTAACACCAAGTTGTTCTTTGGAGTTGGACTATTTGGATGACGACAACAATGGCCATACACTGACCAAAAGGGGAAGAAGTCCAAGAATCTAAACAAACATGTGTCCTTCAAGCAGCGGACCATAGCCTACATGGAGCCATTCACGCTAAATGTTTTCATCTCCAAGCGCCTCATCTTGACTTCACTCACTCACAAGGTCACGTGCAATCAGGTTGCTATTGCAGGTACCAATTCTAAGGATATCAGAGCTGTGCTCAGTCTCAATCGGACATACCAACATGTTTGGCCATAGGCTGGGTTTGGTAGACCAGGTGAGGGAAGCTGATGTGTGCAAGCTTCCTATACTCCAAGAGACAGGGACAAGTTTGAAGGTAAAACCAGGGCAGTAATTCAATCTCCGATTGACAGTGGCATTGATATTACAATTTATCTTAGCTGATTTTCCCTCCTTCAACACGATCTTGTTAATGTGCACTACTCCTAATAGGAAGATACTGACATCTTTGACATTGTTTTGAGAATATGCAAGATGTAATGTTGGTTCTTTTGCTAGTTATATGTAGATAATAGTGACTGTTTGTTTGGCGGTAGGGGGATTCAGATTTGTTTTGGCTTTGTCCAAAAATTTACCTTGATCTTGGATGAGCATTGTGGTGGATATCATAGCTTCATATATATATATATATATATATATATATATATATATATATATATATATATATATATTTCTCCAATTTTACATGGTGTCGGCATTGACTCTTGCTCTTGAAACGTTATGGATGTCCATGCGAGGATGGTTAGTTTGGTTCATCTTCTTTTAGCAGACAATTGTTACAAGGTTAGGTCCACAGTTGTTGATTATCTGATAACATGGATTGGCAAGTAATATCCCACACGAATTATCATAACTTAAGTTAGTTTAGTTGTCTACTGTTCAGTTGTTTTACTAGAGTTCATAAAATATAGATACATAGATATTACTTTGCTTGCCTTCGTGTCGTGATGATAAATAATCAATTAACCCGATATAACATGATTTAGTTATTTTATTCTTGTATATAATTTTGACATTGATTATAAGGTGTTGTTTAGTCAATTCTTTTTGTTCTGTTTCTGAACTTATCTGATCTACTGCTTTTTACATGTAAATTCTTGCCAATTTATTCGGTGGGGACCGAGAAAAACATTTTTTAAAAGTTTGATGCCATTCTAGTATCCCCGTGGCTTTATCATAACAGAAGTATGGACCATGTCAATATGAGAGTCTCTCCAAATTGCAGTGAGTTCAAGCTAGAACTTCTCCAAACCATCAAAGAGAGAAAAAGTCATTGGATCCAATTTTCTGTAGAATTCCTTTATGAACCACCCATCCAAGCTTTTCGAGATTCACGAATCGCAATAGTATATGCATTTTACTCTGATATTCTCCCTAGAGGTTGGGCAATATATCAGGTAAAATAGAGACATGCCCAAAATCCTATGCTCACAAGTAGCATCCAATCTTTCCCAAAGAAATAGCAAGAGTGAGCTAGTTGATTGAAGGTGATATAATTGCTTCACGAATCACCTATTTTATTTGCATCCCTTGTAAAAGTAGATGATCTAAGGATCACTTAGGGGGTGCATGACAAACCAGAATTTCTGTTCTAGAAACAATTTTTCTATTTTATCTGCATCCCTTGTGATATAATTTTGTGTTGTTATCAAACGGTTATTTTTGCTTAGAAACTCTTCTAGAAATAGAAATAGAAAAATCTATTTCTGTTCCAGAAACTATTTCTGGAACAGAATAGTTGTCATGCGCGCCCTTAGCTACTGAGCAAACCATAATTTCATATGTTCTTCGGAAGGTTAGTATGAAGAAGAAAGGCTCACTTGCTAGTTGCTATTATCAGATAATGTTCAAACTCTACTCTTCTGCTTTTGTTGGAATTTAGTTGTATTCAAAGCTTGTTGGTGCTTTATTCTCATAGCTCTTTCCATAAGTGCCAATATGGACTATTCAATTGTTTTTCAATTGAATTAGGAGGTAATATCCTCTTCTAGCTAGGAAAAAATATCATTTGGGGTCCACAATCTTAAGAGTTCTTAGTAATCTGGCTCTTCAATTGTTCCGAATGAGTTCATAAAATACATCAAATAGCTCACAAACTTAAAGCACCATATTCATTACCATGACATGTTTGCACTTAAAGTACTGCATATCTTTATACTAGTCAAATCTCCACAATTTTAACATAATCTATACATAATAAGATTGTGCAGTAAAACGTTATTCATGAGTTCCTATGTGCCATCAGAGGTATTTGCTCCTGAATCACATTATGAACATGTCATTTTCCATGCACTTGGTTTCGGTGAAGTACAAGTGCAAGCACAAGTGCAAGCCATCTAGATCTTGTCCGAAGCATCTTCTCCTTTCTATTTTATGCAGATAGTCACAAAGCAAAGTCTGAGTTTGACCTTGTCGCTTCTTACTAAAAATGTATAAGTAGGCTTTAAAAATACTTTAAAGGATGCAAATATACATGTGATTCTCACATAACAAATTCACTATCATCATTTTAAGCATGCGGAAGGAGAGATAGAGAGTCCTATGCAAAGACACGCTAACTGAATATCCTTGATTTAATGACAAAAAAAGTAAAAAATGAAATGTATCATACTTTATATAAAGGGCTATATTTTCATATATCCCTGATTGTAGAAATTACGGATTGCCTAAAGCAAATAAAAATATGAGTGAAGTTCATGTTTGTCATGCCCCAATCCTTCGAACGGGTGCCCATTCCTCTACGGTCAATTAAATAGCGACGTCCGAGGGGACGCATTATCGACCCATTCATTTTAATGCACATGTGGAAGCGAATAATTAATCCCCAAACAACAACAAGATGTGATAGAAAAGTAGGGCCATAATTTTTTTAAATGGAAATCACAACACACTTATATACATATATCAAACTATGTCATAACATACAATATTAGCCGATCTACTCACAATGTCTACAAAACATGGGGGCGTTTTCATAAAACTACGGATCCTCATCCTCATCTTCATCCTCATCCTCATTGGAGCCTTCAGTTGAATACACCGAGGACTCTGGTTTTGACATGTCCGGTTCTACATCCACTACTGAATCTTCTCGGGAGGATCTATCATGCCTTTCCCAAAAGCAACCTCCAGCACATAAAAAGGAACCTCGGACTCGGTATGGGCCATTCTCTCTAGCCATTCCGCTTTTGGCGATACCATGATCTGTATTGATGAGGCGCCTTTTGGGTAGACTCATATCGACCCAGACTATGGATTTCACCAACTCATATATCCATCCCCTTGGGTTTCCATGAAGCGGGATTAAGCACTTATGCTCTATCACCTTCTTTGGCTAACCAAAATGCTCGGGAGGAGCTGCCATCTATGGACCTGAAATGTTATCTCACAAATGGGGTGAGACGACGTCTCAGCAAGTTCACCCCCTAAGACCCGACTAGGAAGGAAATATGCCCTAAGGGCTGCCTAAGCACAATCACAAGTTAGAGAGCTTACCTTGGCCTCAGTCCATTCCGCAAGTCAATACAATTCAATTATTCATTTCAACGAATCAATTTATCCAATCAGATCAAATCATCGATCAATCGACTCAGTCGATTCCATGTCATCAAGACCATTTCTTGGTCAATCCAGTCAATACTATCTATCCAGTCTGATCACATCAAGGACTGCTTACCCTAAGTTGAAAATAGATAGAAATGCTCACCAAAAGCTGACAACCACGTATATTGCTCACTCTAAACTGATATATCCAAGCCCTCAAGTTGATATAGTATATGGCTAATGCTCACCAAAGCTGTGCAGTACTTAATTGCTCACCGAAGTTGTGTGATAATTAATTGCTCACCGAAGCTGTGTGATACTTAAGGTATACTGCTCACTCTAAGTTGATGTATTGAGCCCGCGGGCGATACGATATACCATTCTACTCAACCAACTATTGTACCACTTTTAGCATACTTGATAAAAATAATCGTGTATAGGTACACGGTCGGCCTCAACAAAAAATATAATATTTTTACTTTCAAAACTCCCACCATTTATATAGTCGATAAAAATATTTTTGGCGCTGTAAACCAACGCTCGGTAATTTTCTAATTAAATACTAAAATTATTAAATGTCGGGATAAAAACCCAAAATTGCAAATCACACTCAATTTGCACAAAATAGTAGTCAATTAAATAAACAAATCACACAACTGCAATCAGCATAAAATTCTTGTCACCGGCTATCCTAGTCTAATTTCCGGAAAATAATAATTAATTAAATAATTACGAAAATTAATTAATAAATACCAAAAATAGCAACTTAGGTAAGAAAAGCCTAATTAAAAGACAAGACGGGCCCGGAAAAATTCCGAGACTCGTTAGATAAATACTAGAGCTTATCTAGTTGCTAATTGTACTAATCTAACCACCCAACATGCAATATCGATCAATTAATTCACTAATCTAGTCTAACTATCCACCCAATCCATACTTAACTTAAACTAATCAATCATTAAGCGTCATTAACTTATTAAGTAGGGATTAGTGAGTTAAACTCACTTGATTAACGATCCGCTCGAGACCACAACGACGGGGACGTAAAGAGGATCGATAAACTCCAAAGCGTGTGCGCTTTTCGAGGTCGGAAGGCCACAAAAATGGGCCAAACGGTGGCTACGGACCTAGAGACTTCGGTTTTTCGATCGGGCTAAGAAGGGCTGATCGAGCAACCGGTTAAGGCTGAAACGAGGCGGAAAGAGGCGGACAGGCTGCGGCGGGCTTTCGGCGGCTCGGCGGGCGGCCGGGCGGCTTGGCAATGGCGAAGGGGGTTCGAACGGCACGGGGGATGGCCTAGGGTTGCGGTTGGAGCAAAACAACGGCCAGAGGTGCGTGGGTCTGGCGCGGCTGGCATGCACGGTGCGACGGCAACGCGATGGAGCTCCGGCTGCTCGGCGAGGCTTGCGACGATGGGGAGGGTCTGCTAGCTTTCTTCTTTGGAAATTTTGAAGCTTTCTTGGTCTGGAAATGGGGGAGTGGTCGATGGTGGGGAAGGAGGAGAAGAGGGAGGGTACAACTTGGCTCGTGGGGCCATTTGGTCTTCAATCTCATTCTCTTGTCCCCTAGAGATGGTCCCACCTTGCCCAGCTGGTTCCTCAGCAAATTCTAGCAACCAACTCTTCTTCTAGAAGACTTGAAGTGGTCCAAAAGTCATGGACCAGGGGGGCTATGAATTTCACAACATTTTCCCTCAATCCCACTTTAATTGCCTCTTGGATCAACTCAATTCGGCCTCTATAAATTCAACCATCATATCCTCGATCAAATTGGCATTTTTCCTCGCCAATGGAACCTACTTGCATCCCAATTTCGCAATAAAAAATGGTCCTCTAAATTTCTCAATCGAAAACGGCCCTAGCTCGATTTTTTCCGCCAAAATCTCAATTTGTAGAAAAATCTTCGGAGGATTAGTCAACGTTCCTAAAATGACTCTTGACATGACAAAACTTTCAATTTTTGAAATCAGATTTAAATTCGCAATTAATTTCAATGGCGCGATTCTAGCATGACCTATGCTCTTGGGTAGCTTTCAAAATTTTTAGTGCAAACGACCCGTGGTCGATTTTTTCGAACCATAATGAACCTCTTCGACACATTGGCAACTCTCGGTTATCGTGAAAATCTCGAGGTTTCAAATACGGACACGGGGTACCAAAATGAATAAAAAATCAGTCTAGTGCCAATTGACGATAATTTTCCAATTTGGTGGAATCACCCATATTTAACCACACATCTTGTCGAACCGACCTAACTCGATTTCTAATCGATCTTTCTTCGTGCCGAAATGATCTTTGCAGATGAGCATGGTCGAGTAGTCGATTCTAATCGAATTCTCAAGTCTAATGCGTTAAAATTCCCTAATGACTTCCCTAGATAGTCTAGTTATCTTAGAGTGATCAGCTACGAGAATAGTACTATTGGCGCGTTGATGAAAGGCTCAATTTATTAAATTGAAAACGGATTTGAAAATTTCAAGATGTCACAACTCTTCCTCTTTTATAAAAATTTTGTCCTCGAAATTTAAACAATTACAATACTCTAAACAAAAGGTGGGGGTACAATTGTCTCATCGACTCTTCAGTCTCCCAGGTAACTCCTTCAGTGTCATGGTGTTGCCAAACCACTTTGACCAATGGGATGGTCTTGGTACACAGAACCTGCTATTTCCTATCCACGATCTGAACCGGACTTTCAACGTACGACACTCTATTGCCCACATCCAATTCTTCGAAATTAAGCACGTGAGTCGGGTCACGCTCATACTTTCTCAACATCAACACGTGAAAGACGTCATGCACTTGCGCCAGATCAGCGGTAATGCAAGACGATACGCTAGGATCCCGATTCTCTCTAGAATCTCAAAGGGACCTACGTACCTCGGACTAAGTTTTCCTTTCTTGCCAAAGCGCGAAATACTCCTCATTGGTGACACTTTTAGAAAAACGTGATCACCAACTTTAAATTCCAAAGGTCTCGGCACTTATCTACGTGTAGCTTTTTTTGACGACTCTGAGCAGTCTTTAACTTGTTCCTGATGACTGCAACTATATCCACTGACTATTAAACGAACTCTGGGCCTGTAATCTTTCTTTCCCCAACTTCATCCCAACATACCGGCATTCTGCACGCTCGCCATACAATGCTTGAAATGAGCCATCGAATGCTCTGTGATAGTTATTGTTGTAGGCAAATTCGACAAGGTAAAGCTGTTCTTCCCAACTTCCTTTGAAATCCGATGCAAGCTTGTAGCATGTCTTTGAGGGTTTGAATTGTCCTCTCGGACCGGCCATCCGTTTGAAGATGATATGCCGTACTATACTACAACTTGGTTCCTAAAGCACTCGCAAGCTTTTCCAAAAAGCAGCTGTAAATCTCGGGTCTCGGCCGAAGTAATTTTCACCGGCACTCCATGTAGACGAACTATCGTCGCACGTAAAACTCCGCGTGCCTATCCAAATCAAGGTCTTTTCGTACTACAATGAAATGAGCTGACTTTGTCAATCTGTCAACCACCTAGATGGAATCATTTCCTCTCTAACTCCTCGGTAGGCCGGTCACGAAATCCATCGTGATGTGCTCCCATTTCCACTCCGGTATCTCGAGAGGTTGTAGAAGTCCTCTCAGCTTACAGTGCTGAGCCTTCACTTGCTGACATGTCGGACACTTGGCGACGTGCTTGGCGATGTCCGCCTTCATACCAGACCACCAATAGTGTTGACGCAGATTCCGATACATTTTGATCTTTTGCCGGGATGAATCTTTGAATGCGCTACGATGAGCTTCTGATAAAATCTCATCTTTAAGCTTTGCATCGCCAAGTACACACAATCATCCTCGGAATCTCAGTGTTCCATCCTCAGAAATCTGAAAGTCAGCCTTCCTTTTATCAGTGTCCTCTTGCAAAATTTTCTGAACATTTGGGTCTGTTGGCTGAAGTAGTTTGATCCTGATCTAAACATCTGGCTCAATTTTGAGGGTGGTCATAAGATTCGAAAGGTGGCCTACCTACCTTAAACTTGAAAATCGAATCTCAAGCTCTCTCGATTAAATTCCACTCCTTAACCAGCATATGAGCGTGAAGACTTCCAACTCAAAGCGTCGGCGACCCTATTCGCCTTTTCGGGGTGATATAGGATATCATAATTGTAGTCTTTTAGAAGTTCCATCCATCGACGCTGTCTCATATTCAACTCCTTCTGAGAGAATAGATACTTGAGACTATGATGGTCAGTGAAGTCTGAAATCTGTCTCCACACAAATAATGTCTCCAAATCTTTAGAAAGAAAATGATTGCTGCGAATTCTAAGTCGTTCATCGGGTAATTCAGTTCATGAGGTCTCAACTGACGGGAGGCATATGCAACAACCCTACTATGTTGCATCGGCATGCAACCTGGTTGTCTAAATGACGCATCATTATAGATCTTGTATCCTTCAGGACCAAATGGAATGGTTAGCACAGGTACGGTAGTCAGCTTTTGCTTATGCTCTTGGAAACTACGCTCGCATTTGTCTGTCCACACAAACTTCTCTTTTTTCTTCAAGAGTCGAGCTAACAACAATGCCAAAGCCGAAAATCCTTCCACAAACCTTCTGTAATAACCTGCCAAACCCAGAAAACTTCCGATCTCTGTTACTATAGTTGGTCTTGGCTAGTTGATTACTGCTTTGATCTTAGACGAGTCCACGGAGATTCCTTCACCTGAAATCACGTGACCTAAGAAAGCAACACAAGTCAACCAAAACTCGCACTTGCTAAACTTGGCATACAACCGATGAATCCTTAAAGTACGTAGCACCATTCTCAAATGACTCTCATGCTCCTCAGCACTCTTCGAATACACCAGAATATTATTGATGAACACGATCACTGGCGATATAGATATTCTTTAAACACTCGGTTCATCAAATCCATAAAAGTAGTTGGGGCGTTCATCAAACCGAACGGCATTACGGTGAACTCATAATGGCCGTATCGAGTACAAAATGCTGACTTTGGAATGTCGTCCTTCCCGATCCTCAGCTGATGATATCCGGTCCTCAAGTCAATCTTTGAAAATATCGACGCGCTTGTAACTGATCAAACAAGTCGTCGATCCTCGGGAGTGGATACTTGTTTTTTATCGTCACCTGGTTGAGTTGACAATAGTCGATGCATAGACACAACGAACCATCTTTCTTTTTCACGAACAAAATTAGTGCTCCCCAAGGTGATGCACTGGGACCTATGAATCCCTTATCCAACAACTCCTGCAATTGCACCTTCAGTTCTTTCAACTCAGATAACGTCATCCGGTAAGGAGCCTTAGAGATTGGCTCTATCCCGGGTGCTAACTCAATCACAAACTTGATCTCTCTTTGGCGATAAACCTAGTAATTTCTTCAAGAATACATATGGAAATTCTTGCACCACTGAGATATTTTCGATCTTTAGCTCATCAACTATCGTATCCACAACAGTTGCCAAGTAACTTTGACAACCCTCATCTAACAAACGGGTTGCTTCAAGTGACGAGATCAATGTAATCGAGGGTCTTTCTCGACTTCCAACAAACTTGAAACTCTCACCCTCTAACGAGTTAAACTAAATCGCTTTACGATAACAATCCATCTTAGCTCGTTGCTTGGTGAGCTAGTCCATGCCAATTATCAAATCAAAGTCATACATGGCTAGGACTAATAAATCTATCCTCCCCTCTTGCTCACCAATCCCTAACTTGCAACCAGAACAACCCAATGCAGATAACACATTGTCCTTTAACGATGTAGATATGCTAACCACTAACTCCAGCAACTCAGAACTTAATTAGCCTAACATATTGCTCGGCAATAAAAAAAATGAGTCGCTCCAGGGTCGAATAAAGCATAAGCAGAATGGTTGTTCAGTGAAATCGTACCTGTGATCACATCAGGCGCGTCCTCAACCTGACCTCTAGTGAGGGCATAAACTATTCCTTGAGCTGGGGGTCTGTTTTGTCCACCTTGTGGTGCATTCTACGACACGTACCCTCTGATCTGACCCATTGGTGGCGGCGACGGTAACTGTTGTTGTCCTCTTGGTCTTCTAGGACAATCTCTGGCTATATGGCCCTGCTGGTCACATTTGAAACAGGCGCCCATCCTTCGGGGGCACGAGGTCAAGCCATGTTGCATTCCACAAAAGCGACATAACCCATTCTGGCTTGGCCCTGCCTTGCCAACTCCACCTCTCCTATTGGGTGGGATTTGGAATCTTCCTCCGATCATGGGCTTCTTCTCATACTAATTCCCATCTCGATTTGACCCAAACCGATATCCAGATGCAGCAGCTCTCTCATTCTGATCTCTCTCTATCATCTGGACCCGCTCGTACAAGTTATTATAATTCCTTAGGTTGAGCAAGATCAACGAACCCCTTAGTTCTGGCTTGAGTCCGTCTCTGAATCTCCTAACTCGATTCGCTGGATTCTCAACTAGTTTAGGAGCGTATTGCGATAGTTCAGCGAACTTCGCCTCATATTGATCCACAGTCATTGAGCCTTGGCGAAGGCACTGGAATTCTACCATCTTCAGTTCTCTGGCAGTCTCAGAAAAATATTTATTATTGAATTCCTCAACAAAGGCATTCCACTCCGGGGCTCCACCTTCAGGGAATACCGTTCCTTGGGTGGCTTTCCACCAAGTGTTAGTGTTGCCCTGCAATTGGTAGGTCGGAAGGACAACCTTCTCCATTTATGTGCACATTAGAAGTGCAAAGGCCTTTTCCAAGCCTTGGATCCATAAGGTTGTGGCTTCGAGGTCTCTTGCCCTAGAAAACTTCGGTGGGTTCAATCTCAGAAATTGTTCCACCAACTTGTGTATTGGTCTCCCAGCAACCACGTTCCCTAGTGGAACCTCGGCAGGTGCGGCGGTAGGTGCGGCAGCAACAGCATCTGTGGCGGCATTAGTCGCAACTGTGGTAGCGGCGGGTGAAGCAGCGGCACTAGCGGCTTGAATCTATGCTTGTTGGTCCATTCTATTCCCCAGCATCTCAAGCGCTTGCATGATGCCAGTAAACCTTGAGTCTGAAAGGGTTAGTAAGAACACCTAGAGGGGGTGAATAAATGTGAAGACAATTTTTCGCAAATTTTAGTATAAGTAATTTGCCTTTAGAAGATTACTGACTATGAATGAATTTAAAACTTAAACAGTTAAACAAAGCTACGAATCAAATAAGGAGTTTAGGGAAGAGAATAAAAATACAAGATTTATAGTGGTTCGGTTTAGATTAAGCCTACGTCCACTCTCCCACGCTAACAGCCCACTGGCTGGATTTCACTAAGAATCAAAAGAGATTTTACAGCAGTGTGATCTCGACTTCACAGTAAAGAGTCTCTACTGGTCTCTCACAAAATCTCACAAGAATTTCTCTCTTTTGTTTACAACTTTGAGCTCGATGAATGAAATAGCAAGGAACTATAAAGCTTCAGATTTTGAAAATTTTCTTTCACGCACACACTCAAATAGTTGAAGAGTCCACCTTAAATACTCCTTCATGCATTCATGATCGTTGGCACTTTCCAAAGGAATTCTTCCAATCAACCCATTGGACAGAATCAATCAAAGAGATCTCGAGCCGTTTAATGATTGAGATGGAAGCCCGTCAATTCTGTTCGTCCATATAATCAGGATCTTGGTTTCCATAAGTAGAACTTTCCAAGTTTGCTTGCCTTCTAAAAGATTTGATTAACATAATTGATTCCATTAAAGATAAACAATCATGTAAGTGTTGTATCCAACCATAAGGTCATCTTTATACCATACGGATCGAATACTTGAAGAATTAAAGATAATCTCACATCTAAAGAAGTCTTCATTTTTCAGTAACATTAAGTCCGGGAATCATCGGTGTGGGTAGACTTTGAATCTAAAGTCCGGCGGTCTTCGAACTTTAACACTTTAGTTTGGAAGTTTTCAAACTAGATTATGGAAATGTTTTGTCAACTTCAAAATAATAAAGGAGTTTTCTTCAACAATCTCCCCATTTTTTATGGTGACAAAACTTTCCTGCAGATTTAAAAACTTTTGACTTACAAAACAATTCTTAAACAGTACATGATGTCTTATGAAAAATAAGTTAATTAGGACTTGGATAGCATCGATTCTGCAACCACAAAAAACATGTTAATCTTGAAAAAATAAGATAAACAACTATCCAACCATAAACAGTATTACCAAAATAAGTCACTGCAAGCGTCAAAAAGTTCAACAAAGAGGTTCAATAGTCAAACAATCAAACCAAAAGGTCCAACAGTACCAAAAGTTAAGTAAAACAAAAGTTCAACCAATAAAAAGAGTTAAGAGTTAAATCTGCACATTCTCCCCCTTTTTGTCAACAGCAAAAAGAGGAGAAGTATAAAAAGTTTGATAAAATCAGGGTTGTTTGGGGATGCGAACGAGTTGGAAATCCCCCATAGATTGAACAATCTCCTCTAGCTTCCTCACGGTCTCTTTCAGCTTCTCAATATCTTCACCATTTGCAGTCTCTTGAATTTGAAGGGTCTATACCTACTCGTGTAGAGAATCTAAAGTAGACTGCAAAGCTTTGTGAAGATTCTTGATCTCAAATTCTATTTCATATTGTTGACATTTAACTCAGGAAGAAGCTCTAGTAGTCTTTGAAAGTCGCAATGGTGTTTGTTGGTGCACTAGGTCCAGCCAAATTAATTCTAGGAGTGTTGAGATGAGAGGGAACATCAGCAGTTTGATCTCCAAGACTTGGAAAGGATGCCTCAACATCAACTTCAGGAAATTTAGAGGCATAGACATCCTCTAGATCGGCAGGAGAATGACCAACATCATCACTAGTAAAAACAAATGAAGAGAAGTACCTAATTTCTCGGTAGCTCCCCCTGTCTCTATGGCTACCAGTGGAGAAGAAAAATCTTCTTGTTCTTTCTCAGCTTCAGCTCCCAAATGATGTTCTTTTTCTTTTGTATCTCCTGCGGTTCCACTCCTATTCTTCTCGAGAATCCTCTAATAAGGATACTGCAAATGTTGGTTCAAAAGAGTCATCTTGACCCTTTTCCTCTTCTCGCTTCTCTTCCTTCTTCTTCTCTTTCGTCTCTTCTTTCTCTTCTCTGCTTTGTTTCTTTTCTTCCTTCTCTGCTCTCTTCTCTTCTTCTTTCTTCTCTGTCCTCTGGCTACTCAAAACTAACAAAACTCTGTAGATTTTTCAAGGCAAATGCAGAAATAGTGAGATCATCCTCATCCTCTTCGTCCTGCAGGATAATGGCTCTTCTCTTCTTGATAGGTGCACTCATAGGCTCCTTGCCTTTTCTTTTCTGTGCGGTAGAGTCTTGTTTTGCTTTGCTGAGGGACTTCTCCTTGAAGCGCTCTAAAGCTTTGTTCGGTTCCTTCAATCTCATCTTTAACACCATTTTCAATCCTATCACCATAGGAGCAATGGTTCTAACGCATAGAGATGCTGGAAACTGAATATGAAAGTGTCAAAACAATTGAGTGACCAACGCGAGAATAAGGGAGTTGTCCATTTTCCTTCACAATGATCCCGTATATGTGCATCGGGATTGTGTCGGCAGCGAGAACTTCATCCTATTACTAATGGCAAACATCAGTTTTGCTTCAGAACGAGAGACATCTGTCTTGGAGGTTGACTTGGGTCGGATGCAATTGATCACAACCTTATGCAATAAAATATTGGAGGCAGTCATTCTGGAGTAGGAAATTCCACCTTCAGCAAGTCTATCCCGAACAAGAAACATTGTTGCATGACCAATACACATTTATTGGTTGGAAACTCTCTATTTTCATACCGATAACATCCACCAATGTGTCCACATCCACTACATACTCTTTATTCCTCACAGTAAAATGAAATCTATTCGCCTCTAGAAAAGACAAATTCGAATAGAAATATGTAGTTAATTTAGGGTAAGCAACAGAGGTCTCAGAGCAAAATCTTTCAAATTGAATGAGAGCAAACTTCTCCCTCAGGTTTACCTTCAAAGAATCCAAGAAATCAAAATCCACAGATCGAGAGTTCATTACCCCTCTTTTCAACAATTCCAAGTAAGTCTTTTTATGCTCGTTAGAATGAAACAAACTCATTCCTTCACCACGCACATTAGTAGCAACGCCCATTTTAGGCTGAAAATTCGCGTACATTTTTTCATCATCATCATTCACCTCAGATTGATTAAAGGAACTAAAACGGTGATCAGATGGAAAGTTAGCAAACGTTCTGTCCACCATTCCTTCAGGCGCAATACCTAACCTTTCCATTATTCGTAAGAACTGAGTTTCATTTTGGTGTCCTCGTTCATGCATAAACTCATCAATAAACGTCATGGCAGTACCACCCTGCTTCAACTAATTGTAGAGTTTAAAGATAAACTGGGGTTTTGACGCTCTTACAGGTTCGACATCTTCCAAGATCTCCTCTTCCACTGGTTGGCATGGAGGATTTTGAGTGGCATGCTACGGAAAATGCTGTTGAGAATGTTGTTGTTATTGTTGCTAAGGAGAATCTTCTTCCTCGGTCAAGTCAAAATGCGTAGGACCCTTTGGCATGTGCTGTGGTCCCCTGTTTGCGATCCGAGATGATTTCCTCTGGAAGGACATCTTTATAGTTGAGGAGGATTTCTCGAATATGTTCGGTTGAAAAAGGTGAAAACTTGTAGAACAAACTTGAGAGTAAAAGTGAAAGAGTAGGAATTTCATATTCTAGGGTTTGAGAAATCATAAATGGAGAAGAAGGACTTTATTTGTATTTAAAGCAAGTGAAACGGGGTATAAGAACCGTCATAAAGGAAAAAACAAACTGCCTTTTTCAAAAATAAAAATTGCCAAAAAGTCAAAAATTCAAAAACAATAACTTCCAAAAATAAATAGGTAAACAACGATTTGAATAAACATACATTTTTATTCCAAAAATAAAATACCTGGATTCGAGACTTTCTTCTATTATAGTAGAGTCTGGAAAGTCTGAGTCTGACCAACGGTAGGAGGTAATATATTCAATCTAGTGCGAATAAACTCAAATGAATTTTTCTCTAGTGGTTTTATAAATATGTCTGCCAACTGATTCTTCGAGTTAATGAACTAAATCATAATCTCCCTATTTTGAACATGATCTCTTGTGAAATGGTGTCAAATCTCTATATGCTTTGCTCTTGAATGAAGAATTGGGTTCTTTGTGAGATTAATTGCAGTGGTGTTGTCGCATTTGATCTCAGTACACGATTCTTCAATTCCAAAGTCTCTCAGCTATTGCTTTATCGAAAAAATTTGAGAACAACAGCTCCCAAGAGCCACATACTTTGCTTCTGCAGTTGATAGAGCCACAATACTCTACTTCCTTGAGAACTAAGATACCAACATGTTGCCCAGCAATTAACAAGTACCATAAATACTATTTATATCAACCTTACAACCTGCTAAATCTACGTCTAAATATCCAATAAGAGTAAAGTCTCATTCTTTGGGATACCACAAACCTAACTTTGGAGTAGTTGCAACTATTAGAGAAAACTCATTTACTATTTTGAAGTTGTCAAAACATTTCCAAAATTCTAGTCTGAAGACTTGAAGACTCAAATGTCATGATCTGAAAAATTCCAAACTATCTGGTCAAAGTCTGAAGACTGCGAGACTTTAGATTAAAAGTCTACCCTCACTGACAGTTTTCCAAATCGAAGAATGAAGACTTATCCAAATGTGAGATTATCTTCAAGAATTCGATTCGTATGATTTTTGGAAGACTTTATGGCTGGATATATCATTTACTTGATTGATTATTCTTATTGGAACTTACTCCGATGTGAAGATCTTGTGAAAAGCGAACAAATTTGGAATGTTCTACTTATGGAAACCAAAAATCCTGATTGTATGGACGAACAGGATTGGCGGGCTTTCATCACAATCATCTAACGACTCGAGATCTCCTTAATTGATTCTGTCCAACGGGTAGATTGGAAGAATTGCTTTGGTAAGTGCCAACGGTTATGAAGGCATGAAGGAGTATTTAAGACGGACTCTCCAGTTGTTTGAAAAGTAGTGCGTGAAAGAAAAATTTCAAAGTCTGAAGTTGTCTAGTTCTTTGCTCTTTCACTCATTGAGCTTAAAGTTGTCTACAAGAGAGAGAAACTTTTAGAGAGACTTTGTGAGAGATCAATAGAGACTTCTCACTGTGAAAGTTGAAGGTCACGAGCTGTAAAATCTCTTTTGATTCATAGTGGAATTCAGCCAATAGACTGTCAGCACAGGAGAGTGGACGTAGGTTTGATCTAAGTCGAACCACTATAAACCTTGTGTTCTAATTCTCTTTTCTTGAACTCCTTACTTTCATTCGTACATTCGTTTATAGTTGATTACAAACTCAATTTATCATTTTCTAAAGACAAATTACTTCTGTTAAAGATTTGCAAAGATTTTATTTACACCTATTCATCCCCCTCTAAGTGTTTGCACTAGCCCTTTTCAATTGGTATAAGAGCTTGTGTACTTATTCTATTGAAGTGTTTTTACTTCTAAAGCTAAAGATCTATGGCTAGTATTTTGGCTCCAGGATTGGTTGAAGGCCAAAGCAACACCAGACTTCCTTACTTTGATGGGAAGGAATACAATGTTTGGAAGAACAAGATGAAGGCAATCCTGAGATCGAAAGATCCCTTTGGAATGGGATGTGGTAGAAAAATGGATTATTCCCAAAGCTACATCAACCTCAGAAAGAGGAAATGATACTGCAGATGCAAGCGAAATGACACAAGCAAAAATATCCAAAAGACAAGCTCTCGATGCTAAAGCTATCTACTCTTTATACTGTGTTTTATTTCCTACTGAGTATAACAGAATTTCATCTTATGAAACAGCAAAAGAAGTTTAGGACAGGTTGCACATTACCTATGAAGGAACTAATCGAGTTAAAGAAACAAAAATCAATATCCTACTCGGACAGTATGAAGCCTTCAAGACAAAACCAGGAGAATCCATCACTGACATGTTCAGTCGTTTCATGAAGATTGTAAACGGTCTAGCATATCAAGGACATCCAATCTCAAGACTAATGAAGGTCAACAAATTGCTGCGTGGACTCTCCAAGGACTGAAATCACGTGAAGACTTCAATAAGAGAAACCTAGAGGATCGTGCCTCTTTCAGTAGATGAACTTGTTGGCACACTTCAATCGTATAAAGTGGAGTAGATTAATGAGGAAGAAGATCCTAAAGGTAAAAAGTCAATTACTTTAAAATCTAACGATGATTCTGATATTTCAAATTTAGAAGATGACTTAGAAGATGAAAAGCTAGCACTCATGATAAGGAAGTTCAGGAAGTTGAACAAGAAATGAATAATGTTTAACTGGAAGAAGCAAAGTACACAAAGATTTCAAAAGAAATCAACTGAGGACAATGAGACCAATAAAGATGTGATTTGCTTCGAATGCAAGAAAAATGGGCATATCAGACCCAACTATCCTCTATTGAATAAAAAGAAAGGAAAAACAGAGAAATTCAAAAAGGCTCTCAAAGCAGAGATATGGAGTGATATAGAACGTGAAGAAAGTGATGAAGAATATGCCAACACATGTTTAATGGCAAATTCAGAATCAGACTCAGACCTTGAATCAGATTCAGACTTAGACTCAAACAAAGAAGTCGAGGTTAGTAATTTAAAAATTCTTGTTAAAGTCTCAAAGTACATAGATGAACTCTGTCTTAGTCTCAAAACATCTTTTAAGAGGATTTCCGAGCTGAAGAGTGAGAATTCTAAACTGAAGCAACAGGAAATTTCTTGAAATGAAAAATTTGAAAATTTAGACAAAAGCTTTGTTAATTTAAGAGTTAATGCAGATTCTCTTTATAAGGAAAATGCTTTTTTGAAAGAAGACATTCCCAATATCACAAAAAGGTTTTCAAAAGAATCTGAAAAGTTGTAAAAGATTCTTTCAATACAAAGATCTTATTTCAACAAATCAGGTTTATGAATGACACCAGAATCCATTCCTTTAATTGATTTTCCAAAAGTGAAGGAAAAAATCAAATAAAAACCTACAAAAACATTTTACAAAAATCATTTTCAAAAAGCCTTTGTAAAACATGTTGGTTGAAGTGCTCTCAAATGTTCAAAGTATAATAGCTTAGAACATTTCGAGAAGGAATGTCCCATGGTTTGGAGACCTGTTAAGAGGGATTGGGCAAAGATTATTTTTGGTACTAACTCTTCTGGACCCAAGAAAATGTCGGTACCAAAGAAAACTTGAGTTCTTTTTATGATTGCAGGTCACTATCAAGAGAAAGATCAAATGGTATTTGGATAGTGGCTGTTCGAGACACATGATAGGAAATTCAAGCTGTTTTATAAAGCTTCTGGATATAAAACCAGAAAGCTCTCGATGTCTAATTTCCATTCAAGATGAAGCAAATCTCTGGCATAGAAAGCTTGGTCATGTTAACATGAAGCAGATTGCCAAGATTTCCTCCAATAAGCTTGTTCGTGGACTGCCCAACTTGGTTTATCAAAAATCTGAATTATGCACACCATGTGTTTTGGGAAAACAGGTTAGAAATTCTTTTAAATCTATAAATCAAGTTTCTACTAATTGAGTTTTGCAGCTTTTGCATATGGACCTCTTTGGACCAACCAGAACTCAAAGCATTGGTGAAAAGAAATACTGCTTAGTAATCGTGGATGATTACTCTCGCTTTACTTGGGTATTCTTCTTGGCAAGTAAGTTTGAAGCATTCTCTTACTTTTCAAAATTTGCCAAGAAAATTTACAATGAAAAAGGATACATTATTCAAGCATATGAACAGACCATGGATGTAAGTTTGAAAATCAAGACTTTACAAATTTTTGTGATGAATCTGGTTTATAACATGTTTTCTCTTCATCATACACTCTAGAGTAAAATTGAGTTGTGAAAAGAAATAATAGATCCTTGCAAGAGATGGCAAGAACCCTCTTAATTAAGAGTAATATTCCTCTCGATTTTAGGCTGAAGTAATTTCTATAGCTTGCTATATTATTAAAAAAGTGTTCTTGAGACCTATTCTAGATAAAACTCCTTATGAAGTGTTTAAAGGGAAGAAGCCATATGTTTCTTATTTTTATATATTTGGTTGCAAGTGTTTTGTTTTGAAAAATGCAAATGATCGAACTGGTAAGTTTGAAGAAATATCATATGGAGGAATTTTTCTTGGCTACTCAACCTCAAGCAAAGCCTACAGAGTATTCAACAAAAAGACTCAGTCTGCGGAAGAATTTATGAACGTCAAGTTTCAAGACTCTATGCAAAATCAAGTGGACCAGACTCAACTTGAAGAGTTGGAACCTACTCTAGATGTTATAAAGTCTACCTCCCCTGAAGTGGTTCAGACTTCTGAAGTTCAACAACAAGAAGAACCAGAAAACTCAACTGAAGCAGAAGATCAAGAAACTCAAAAATCAACTGGCAATTGGAAGCATAAGTCAAGTCATCCCAAGGAACTCATCATTGGCAACATTGATGAAGGAATTCACACCAAATCCAAAAGGCGAGAAGAGTCTAGTGCTTTAGCACTCGTTTCTAAAATTGAACCTAAATGTATAGAAGAAGCCCCGATTGATAAAAGCTGGATTGAAGCTATGCAAGAAGAACTTAGACAGTTCAGCATCAAAGATGTTTGGGAACTAATTTCCAAACCTAAAGGTAAGTCTATTATTGGAACTAAATGGATTTTCAGGAATAAGGTGGATGAAAAAGGAAAAATGGTGAGAAACAAAGCAAGACTTGTGGCCAAAGGATATACACAAGAAGAAGGGATAGACTATGACGAGACCTACGCACCAGTAGCGAGGTTAGAAGCAATTAGATTATTACTTACTTTTGCTTGCTATAAAAATTTCAGGTTATTCCAAATGGATGTAAAAAGTGCATTCCTAAATGGATTCATCTAAGAAGAAGTTTATGTGGAACAACCACCTGGTTTTGAAGATCCAAGAAAGCCAGACTCAATCTACAGACTGAAAAAGGTCCTATATGGATTAAAGCAAGCACCTCGAGCCTGATATGAAAGGTTAAGTAAATTCCTAACTTAAAATGGTTTTATTAAAGGAAAGGTAGATATTACTCTGTTCATTAAAAGAGAAGATAAAGATTTTCTACTCGTTCAAATTTATGTTGATGATATTATCTTTGGATCACCTAATGAAAGCCTATGCAAGAAGTTTTCTAGATGCATGTAGAATGAATTCGAGATGAACATGATGGGTGAGTTAACTTTCTTTCTGGGGTTACAAGTTAAACAATCAATGGAAGGTATTTTCATTCACTAAGAAAGGTATGTGAAAGATCTCATCAAGAAATTTGGATTGGAAAATTGCAAAAAGACAAAGACACCTATGTCAAGTTCTTCAAAGCTGGATAAAGATGAAGAAGGAAAGAATGTGGACCAGAAGTTATATAGGAGCATTATTGGATCACTTCTTTACCTTATTGCATATAGACCTGACATTTTGTTTAGTGTTTGTATCCGTGCTTGATTCCAATCAAATCCCAAATAATCTCATTTAAGTGCAGCAAAGCGAATAATCAAATACGTTGCAACTATTCCAAAACTAGGATTGTGATATCCCAAAGAAGGAGACTTTACTCTCCTCGGATATTCAGACGCGGACTTAGTATGATGCAAAGTGGATAGAAATAGTACTTCTAGTACATGTCAATTGCTTGGCAACAAGATAGTATCATGGTTTTCAAGAAAACAGAGTACCGTAGCTCTTTCAACAGCTGAAGCAGAATATGTAGCTCTTGGAAGCTGCTGTTCTCAAATCTTATGGATAAGGCAGCAACTAAGAGACTTTGGTATTGAAGAATCGTGCACTGAGATCAAATGTGACAACACTAGTGCTATCAATCTCACAAAGAATCCAATTCTTCATTCAAGGGCAAAGCATATAGAGATATGTCATCATTTTATTAGAGATCATGTTCAAAATGGAGAAGTTATGATTCAGTTCATTGACTCGAAAAATTAGTTGGCAGACATATTTACAAAACCACTGGAGAAAAGCTTATTTGAGTCTATTCACGCAAAACTGAACATCATATCTTCTACTGGGTAAAATCTAAATTTGTTTAGACTCAGAATGTCCAGAAGTTACGACTGTAAGTAAATACTTTCTAAATAAATATGAATTTATTTTTGGATAAAATTTTCGAAAAGGTACGTTAATTTTTGAATTGCTACTTACCCGTTTCGTTCTTAAGAATTATCCTTGAATTCATGACAGTTTTTCATTTTCAAAAAGGTAGTTTTTCATTTTTGAAAAAGGCAGCTTTTACTTTTTCCTTTATGACGTTTTGAATACCCCGTTTCACTTGTCTTATATACAGTCGAAATTCTTCTTCTCTGTTTACACTCATTCAAACCCTAGAATACAGAGATCCTACTTTCTCTCATTTCTTTCGTGTTTGATCCAAAAAGTTTTCACATTTTCAAACGAGCGAGTTCGAAGAAATCCTCCAAGACTATGACAATGTCTTCTTAAAGGAAATCCTCGAGAATTACAAACAGGGGATCACAGCACATGTCTGAGGGTCCTACCCACTTTGATCTAACTGAAGAAGGCGATTCTCCTCAACAACAACAACCACAACAACATTCTCCACAGCGTCACTCCACTTAGCAAGCAACACGAGATCCTTCACAAGCAACAGAAGAGACCATTGAAAATGTTGAACATGTAAGATCACAAAAACCCCAATTTTTGTTTAGACTCTATTTGAACTTAAAGATGGGTGAATCTGCAATGACCTTGATCGATGAGTTTTTGCGAGCACATGGCTACAAGAACGAAACTTTCTTCTTGAATACCATGGAAAGGTTAGGCATTGTGCCTGAAGGTTATGCTACTATGACATTTGCCAATTTTCTAAGTGATCCGCGCGTTGGTGGCTTTAATCAGGCTGAAGGGAAGGACAATGATGAATGGATGTATATCCATTTCCAACCTAGAATAGGTGGTGCAGCAACTGTTCGTGGAAAACGAACGAAGTTATTTCACCCAAATGACCACAGGAGAACTTACTCGAAACTGCTAAAGAGAGGGTAATGAACCCTAGAAGTATGGATTTTGATTTTCTTGACTCTTTGAAAGTGCAACTGAGGAAGAAGTTTGTACTTCTTCAACTTGAACGTTTTTGCTTTGAAACTACTGAAGCCTACCCTAAACTGACTACTTATTTCTATTTAAATCTATCTTTTCTAGATGAGAATAGATTTTGTTTTACGGTTAGGGACAAAGAACTTGTGGTAGATGTAGACACATTGGCTGATGTGATTGGTGTAGAAAGAGGGTGATTCCAACCAATCAGTGTGTCAGTTAGTCATGCGACCTTGGCTCTTGTTCGGGACAGATTTGCTGAGGGCAAGATTTCTTATAATAGAATGAATGCCTCTAACATTCTACTTCACAAGGTCATGATAAATTGCATCAGACCCAAGTCTACCTCAAAGACTGATGTCTCTCACTTTGAAGCAAAGTTGATGTATGCTATCAACACTGACTACAAGTTTTCACTGCCTCACACTATCCTAATGCACATGTATAGGATAGTGGTGAAGGATAAGAGACAACTTCCTTACTTAGCATTTATCACTTGACTCTTCAGACATTTCCAAATTCAGATTCCCACTCCTCTATGTGTTAGAACCATTACTCCAATGGTGATTAGACTGAAAATGGTTTCAAAGATGCGTTTGAGAGAGCTGAATAAGGAACTGGAGCGACTGAATGAGGAGTCCCCTGTCAAGGCAAAACAAGACTTTGCAGCAACAAAGAGAAAAGGTAAGGAGCCCATGAGCGCACCAGCCAAGAAGAGAAGAACCCTTATCTTGCAGGATGAAGAAGATGATGACGATATCACTCTCTCCGCATTTGCCTTAAGAAATTTACAGAGTTTTGTTAGCTTTAAGGAGCCAGAGGATAGAGAAAACAGAGAAAGAGAAGAGACAGAGAAGAGAAGAGAAGAAAAAAGAACGGAGGATGAAGAAAGAGAAGAAGAGGAAGAAGGGGGTCAAGATGACTCTTTTGAACCAACATTCGTTGTATCCTTGTCAGATGACTCGGAAAAGACAAGGAGTGGACACACATGAGAACTACATCACTCGGTTGCTGAAGAAGAATAGGAAGAAGAACATTTTTCTCCACTTGAAGGCACAAAAACATGGGGAGCTGCTGAAAAAAAGGTACTTCTTCACCTATCTTAACTAGTGATGTTAGTAGATCTTAAGCAGATCTAGAGGATGTATATGCCTCTCAATATCCTGCAGCAGATGTTGAGGCATCCACTCCTAGTCCTGGTGATCGAACTACGGATGTTCTCTCACATCTCAAGGCTCTCGAAACTGATTTGGCTGGACCAAGTGCTACAACAGAGCAATCAGCAGACTTTCAAAGACTGCTGGATATTCTTTTGGAATTAAAAGGTCAGCAATATGGTTTAGAGTTTGAGATGAAGAACCTGATGATAGCCTTCAAGATGACTTCAGACTCTTTACAAGAGCAGATACAAGCCCTGAAAATTCAAGAGCAAGAATCGGCAAAGGGTGAGGATATTCAACAACTGAAGGAGACTCTAAAGAACCTGGAGGAAACTATCAAGTCAATGGGGGATTTCCAGATCATTCGTATCCCCAAGCAGCCTTGATTTTATCCAACTTTTTATACTCATTCTCCACTTTTTGCTATGACAAAAAGTGGGAGAGTTTGTGCATATTTGACTAATCTATCTTTTGAATCCTTTTAGTTTAGAACTTTTTGATGACTTTGTGCTTGGACTTTAGTACTTTTTGGTTTGATTTTGGACTAACTTTGGACTATTTGGATTTGAACTTTTTGACGTTTGCAACAACTTAGTTTGTGATACTGATTATGGCTGGATAGTCATTTTGTTTTGTGGGATTAACATGTTTTCTGTGGTTATAGAATTGATGTTATCCAAGTTTTAATCAACTTATTTTTATAAGATATCACGTATTGCTTAAGTGTTGTTTTGCAGGTCAAATCATTTAAATCTGCAAGAAAGTTTTGTCACCATAAAAAATGGGGAGATTGTTAGAGAAAACTCCTTTATTGTTTTGAAGTTGACAAAACATTTCCAAAAGTCTAGTCTAAAGACTTGAAGACTCAAATGTCATGATCTGAAGAATTCCAGACTATCTTGTCAAAGTTTGAAGACCGCGAGACTTTAGATTAAAAGTCTGCCCTCACTGATAGTTTTCTAGACCGAAGAATGAAGACTTATCCAGATGTAAGATTATCTTCAAGAATTCAATTCGTATGATTTTTGGAAGAACTTATGGCTGGATATAGCATGTACTTGATTGATTATTCTTATTGGAACTTACTCCGATATGAAGATTTTATGAAAGGCAAACAAACTTGGAAGGTTCTACTTATAGAAACCAAAGATCCTGATTGTATGGACGAACATGATTGACGGGCTTTCATCACAATCATCTAACGACTTGAGATCTCCTTGATTGATTCTGTCCAACAGGTAGATTGGAAGAATTCCTTTGGTATATGCCAACGGTTATGAAGGCATGAAGGAGTATTTAAGGCGGACTCTCCAGTTGTTTGAAAAGTAGTGCGTGAAAGAAAAATTTCAAAGTCTAAAGCTTTCTAGTTCTTTGCTCTTCACTTATTGAGCTCAAAGTTGTATACAAAAGAGAGAAACTTTTAGAGAGACTTTGTGAGAGATTAGTGGAGACTTCTCACTGTGAAAGTCGAAGATCACGAGCTGTAAAATCTCTTTTGATTCATAGTGGAATTCAGCCAATAGGTTGTCAGCACGGGAGAGTGGACGTAGGCTTGATCTAAGCCGAACCACTATAAATCTTGTGTCTTAATTATCTTTCCTTGAACTCCTTACTTTCATTCATACATTCGTTTATAGTTGATTACAAACTCAGTCTATCATCTTCTAAAGACAAATTACTTCTGTTAAAGATTTGCAAAGATTTTATTTACACTTATTCACCACTCTCTAGGTATTTGCACTAGCCCTTTTCAGCAACGTATTTGATGATGTGTTTTGCAGCACTTAAATGAGGTTCTTTGGGATCTGATTGGAATCTAGCACAGATGCAAACACTAAACAAAATGTCAAGTTTAGATGCAATAAGGTAAAGAAGCGAACTAATAATGCTCCTATAAAGCTTCTGATCTACATTCTTTCATCCTTCATCTTTATCCATCTTCGAAGAACTTGACATTGTGTCTCTGTCTTTTTGCAGTTCTCCAATTTGAATTTCTTGATGAGATCTTTTGCATACTTCTCTTGGTGAATGAAGATACCTTTTTTCGATTGTCTAACTTGCAATCCCAGAAAGAATATTAACTCACCCATCATACTCATCTCGAATTCATCATGCATACATCTAGAGAATTTCTTGCAAAGATTTTCATTAGTTGATCCAAAAATAGTATCATCAACATAAATTTGAACCAACAAAAAGTCTTTACCCTCTATTTTTATTAACAAAGTAGTATATATCTTTCCTTTAATAAAACCATTTTGAGTTAGGAATTTACTTAACCTTTCATACCAGGCTCGAGGTGCTTACTTAAGTCCATATAGGGCCTTTTTCAGTCTATAAGCTAAGTCCGGCTTTCTTAGATCTTCAAATTTAGGTGGTTGTTCCACATAGACTTCTTCTTGGATAAATCCATTGAGGAAGGCACTCTTCATATCCATCTGGAATAACCTGAAATTTTTATAGCAAGCAAAAGCAAGTAATAGTCTAATTGCTTCTAACTTCTCTACTGGTGCATATGTCTCGTTATAGTCTATTCCTTCTTTTTGCGTATATTCTTTGGCCACGAGTTTTGATTTGATCCTAGTCACTTTTCCTTTTTCGTCCATCTTATTCCTGAAAACCAATTTTGTCCCAATAATAGACTTACCTTTAAGTTTGGGAATTAGCTCCAAAATGTCATTGATGCTGAACTGTCTGAGCTCTTCTTGCATAATTTCAATCCAACTTTCATCAGATAGAGCTTCTTCTACACTTTTGAGTTCTATCTCAGAAAGAAATGCTAAAGCACTAGACTCTTCTCGCCTTTTGGATCTGGTACGAACTCCTTCATCAATATTGCCAATGATGAGTTCTTTGGGATAACTTGACTTATGCTTCCAGTTGCTAGTTGGTTTGAGAGTCTGCTGATCCTCTACTTCAGTTGAATCTTCTAGTTTTGCTTGAAGTTGATCTCCAGAAGTCTAAACTGCTTCGGGGGAAGTAGACTTTGTAAAGCCTAGAGCAGATTCAAATTCTTCAAGTTGAGTCTGATCCAGCTGATTTAGCATAGAATCTTGAAACGTGACGTTCATAGATTCTTTCACAGATTGAGTCTTCTTGTTGAATAGACTGTATGCTTTGCTTGTAGTTGAGTAGCCAAGGAAAATTCCTTCATCTAATTTTTCTTCAAACTTTCCAGTTAGATCATTTGCATTCTTTAAGACAAAACATTTACATCTAAAAACATGAAAGTAAGAAACATTTGACTTTTTCCCTTTATATACTTCATAAGAAGTTTTCTCTAGAATAGGCCTCAAGAACACTCTGTTGATGATGTAGCAAGCTGTAGAAATTGCTTCAGCCCAAAATCGAGAGAATATATTACTCTCAATTAAAAGGGTTCTGGCCATCTCATGTAAGGATCCATTCTTCTTTTCCACAATCCCATTTTGCTCTGGAGTGTATGGAGAAGAGAAAACATGCTGGAAACTAGATTCATCACAGAATTTCGCAAAGTCTTGATTTTCAAATTCACCTCCATGATCTGTTCGTATGCTTGAAATAATATATCCCTTTTCATTCTGAATATTCTTGGCAAACTTTGACAAGTGAGAAAATACTTCATAATTATTTGCTAAAAAGTAAACCTAAGTAAAGCGAGAGTAATCATCCAAGATTATTAGGTAGTACTTATTTCCACTAATACTTTGAGTTCTAGTTGGTCCAAAAAGATCCATATGCAGAAGCTGCAAAACTCGATTAGTAGGAACTTGATTTATAGATTTAAGGAACTTCTAACCTGTTTTTCCAAAACACATGGAGTGCATAAATGAGGCTTTTGATAAGTCAGGTTGGGAAGTCTACGAACAAGCTTCTTGGAAGAAATATTGACAATTTGCTTCATGTTAATATGGCCAAGCTTTTGATGCCAAAGATTTGCTTCATCTTGAATGGATATAAGACACTAAGAACTTTCTGGTTTTATATCCAGAAGGTAAATATTCCCATGCCTTCATCCAGTGAAAGATTGAGAATAATCTTTACTTCTTCTTGAACAGATACCTTCTTGAAAATTTATTTTGAATCCTGTATCGCAAAGTTGACTTATATTTAGTAGATTATAATTCCAATCTTCCATAAAGGAGACATTGTTAATAGTGAGGCTTCCAATCTTCACGGTTCCACGACCAACAATTCTTCATTTGTTGTTCCCTCCAAAAGAAACTTTTCCGCCATTCATTTGAACAAGTTTTATAAAGCAACTCGAATCTCCTGTCATGTGTCTCGAACAGCCACTATCCAAATACCATTTGATCTTTTTATTGATAGTGACCTGTGATCAAAAGAAGAACTCAAGCTTTTTTTGATACCCACATTTTCTTGGGTCCAGGGGAGTTAGTATTAAAAATAGTCTTTGCCCAATATCTCTTAACAGGTCTCCAAACCTTAGGACATTTCTTCTCGAAATGTTCTGAGCTATTACACTTCGAACATTTAAGAGCACTTTTGCCAACAAGTTTTATAAAAACCTTTTGAAAATAACTTTTGTAAAATGCCATTGTAGGTCTTTGTTTAATTCTTTCTTTAACTTTGGGAAAGTCGATTAAAAAGAAAAGTTTCTGAAGTTATACCCAAACTAGATTTGTTAAAATAAGGTCTTTGTACAGAAAGAATTTTCTCTAACTTCTCAGATCTTTTGGAAAAAAATTTTGTGATATTTCAAATGTCTTCTTTCAAAAAGGCATTTTCTTTCGAAAGAGAATCTGAATTTTCTTTCAAATCAACAAAACTTTTATCTAGATTTTCAAACTTTTCTTTCCAAGAAGTTTCCTGTTGCCTCAGTTTAGAATTCTCCCTCTTTAGCTCGGAAATTCTTTAAGAGGTGCTTTAAGATTGAGATAGAGTTCATCCATATACTTTGAGAATTTAACAGGGATCTTTAGATTGCTAACCTCAATTTCTTTGTCTAAGTCAAAATCTGTTTTAGAGTCTAAGTCTGATTTTGAATTGGCCATCAAATATATGTCAACATATTTTCATCACTTTCCTCGCATTCGGTATCGCTCCATGTTTATGCTTTGAGAGCTTTTTTGTATTTCTCAGTTCTTCCATTCTTTTTCTTCAACAGAGGACAGTTAGGTCTGATGTGTCCATTTTTCCTGCATTCAAAGCATATCATATCTTTGTTGTTTTCTTTGTCCTTAGTTACATTCTTCTAAAATCTTTGAGTGCTTTGCTTCTTCCAGTTGAATCTTCTTCACTTCTTATTTAGCTTTCTGAACTTCTTAATCATAAGTGCTAGCTCCTCATCGTCCATGTCATCTTCTGAATCTATATCATCAAAATCATTGTTAGACTTTAAAGCAATTGACTTCTTACCTTTAGGATCTTCTTCCTTATTGATTTGCTCCACTTTATATGATTGAAGTGTGCCTACTAGTTTGTCTACTAAAAGAGGCATGATCCTCTGAGTTTCTCTAATTGACGTCTTCACGTGATTCCAGTCTTTAGAAAGCCAACACAGCAGTTTATTGACTTTCATTGGTCCTGAGATTGGTTGTCCTTGGTATGCTAGGCCGTTTACAATCTCTGTGAAGTGACTAAACATATCAGTGATTGATTCTTCAGGCTTCATCCTAAAGGCTTCATACTGTCCGAGTAGAATATTGATTTTCGTTTTCTTTACTCGATCGGTTCCTTCATAGATAACGTGCAACCTGTCCCAAACTTCTTTAACTATTTCACAAGAAGAAATTCGGTTATACTTAGTGGGAAATAAAGCACAATATAAAGAGTAGATGGCTTTAGCATCAAGAGCTTGTCTCTTGGTTATTTCTGCTTGTGTTAATTCGCCAGCATCTACAGTTTCCTTTCCTCTTTCTGAGGTTGATGTAACTTTGGGATTGATCCCTTTTTCTACCACATCCCATTCCAGGGGATCTTTCGATCTCAGGAATGCCTTCATCTTGTTTTTCCACACATTGTAATCTTTTCCATCAAAGTAAGGAGGTCTGGTGTTGCTTTGGCCTTCAACCAATCCTGGAGCCAAAATACTAGTTATAAATTTTTAGTTTAAGAAGTAAAACGCTTCAATAAAATAAGCACACAGACTTTGATACCAATTGAAATGGCTAGTAAGAACACCTAGGGGGTGAATATGTGTGAAGACAATTTTTCGCAAATTTTAGTAGAAGTAATTTGCCTTCAAAAGATAACAGACTATGAATGAATTTAAAACTTAAACAGTTAAACAAAGCTACAAATCAAATAAGGAGTTCAGGGAAGAGAATAAAAAACACAAGGTTTATAGTGGTTCGACTTATATCAAGCCTACGTCCACTCTCCTACGCTGACAGCTCATTGGCTGGATTTTACTAAGAATCAAAAGAAATTTTACAACAGTGTGATCTCGACTTCATAGTGAAGGGTCTCTACTGGTCTCTCACAAAGTCTCACAAGAATTTCTCTATTTTATTTACAACTTTGAGCTCGATGAATGAAATAGCAAAGAACAAGAAAACTTCAAACTTTGAAAATTTTCTTTCACGAACACACTCAAACAGCTGAAGAGTCCACCTTAAATACTCCTTCATGCCTTCACGATCGTTGACACTTTCCAAAGGAATTCTTCCAATCAACCCGTTGGACAAAATCAATCAAGGAGATCTCGAGCCGTTTAATGATTGAGATAAAAGCCCGTCAATCATGTTCGCTCATACAATCAAGATCTTAGTTTCCATAAGTAGAACTTTCCAAATTTGCTTGCCTTCCAAAAGATTTGATTAACGGAATTAATTCCATTAAAGATAATCAATCATGTAAATGTTGTATCCAACCATAAGGTCATCTTTAAACCATACGGATCGAATCCTTGAAGAATTAAAGATAATCTCGCATCTGAATAAGTCTTTATTTTTCAGTAGCATTCGGTCTGAAATTTGTTAGTGTAGGCAGACTTTAAACCTAAAGTCTGGTGGTCTTCAGATTTTGACACTTCAGTTTGGAGGTCTTCAAACTAGACTATGGAAAGGTTTTCTCAACTTCAAAACAGTAAAGGATTTTTCTCCAACAAGGTCCTCAGGAGCTACTATCCCAGCACCAACGGGAGGTGGTACTACTCCACTCGTGCTAGCCTGAGTTGGTGCTTTACCACGGCCTCCTCGAGTACCGACCTTCGTCAGTGTCCTACCCCAAGTAACTGGACCTGTGGTCCTTTTCCTAGGAGTCATTTGCTCCTAATCGCTCATCTAGCAGGTCTTTAAAAGAACCTGCCTTCCAATTCCACATAAAATCAGAAGTTGAGCGATCCACACAAACAAACAATTTTCTACTAATCAGCTATCACAGACACGCACCAGCGTGAAATAAAGACCAGTCCTACTAACTATCTCATAAATCTATCGCACCTTATCACTCCAATCACTAACCATGCTCTGATACCGCTTAAACGGGGATGTCACACCCGATCCTCCGAGCGCGTGCCCATCCCTCTACGGTCGATTAAATAGCGACATTCCAGAACGCATCGCCAACCCATTTATTTTAATGCACATGCAGATGCGAATAATTAATCCCCAAATAACAACAAAATGTGATAGAAAAGTAGGGCCATAATTTTTCAAATTGGAAATCACAACACACTTATATACATATATCAAACTATGTTATAATATACAATATTAGCCGATCTATTCACAATGTCTACAAAACGGGGGGCTTTCATAAAACTATGGATCCTCATCCTCATCTTCATGCTCATCCTCATTGGAGCCTTCAGCTAAATACACTGGGGACTCTGGTTCTGACATGTCCGGTTCTACGTCCACTACTAAACCTTCTAGAGGATCTGTCATGCCTTTCCCAAAAGCAACCTCCAGCACATAAAAAGGAACCTCGAACTCCAGTTGGGCAATTCTCTATGGTCATTCCACTCTTGGTAATACTATGATTTGTATTGATGGGGCACCTTTTTGGGTAGACCCGCATCGACCTAGACTATGGATTTCACCAACTCATATACCCATCTCCTTGGGTTTGCATGAAGTGAGATGAAGCACTTCTGCTTTGTCACCTTCTTTAGCAAACCAAAATGCTCGGGAGGAGCTGCTATCTATGGACCTGAAATGTTATCCTACAACGGGGTGAGACGACGTCTCAGCAAGTTTATCCCCTAAGACCCGACTAGGAAGGAAATACGCCTTAAGGGTTGCCTAAGCACAATCACAACTCAGAAAACTTACATTGGCCTCAGTCCCTTCCTGCAAGTCAGTACAATTCAATCATTCATTTCAACGAATTAATTTATCCAATCAGATCGAATCATTGATCAATCGACTCAGTCGATTCCATGTCATCAAGACCCTTTCTCGGTCAATCCAGTAAATACTATCTATCCAGTCCGATCACATCAAGGACTGCTCACCCTAAGCTGAAGATAGATAGAAATGCTCGCCAAAAGTTGACAACCACGTATACTGCTCACTCTAAGCTGATATATCCAAGCCCTCAGGCTGATATAGTATACAGCTAATGCTCATCAAAGTTGTGCGGTACTTAATTGCTCACCAAAACTATGCGATACTTAGGGTATACTGTTCACTCTAAGATGATGTATCAAGCCCGTGGGCTAATACAGTATACCATTCTACTCAACCAACCATTGTACCACTTTTATCATACCCGATAAAAATAATCGTGTGTGGATACACAGTTGGCCTCAGACAAAAATATAATATTTTTACTTTCAAAACTCCCACCATTTATATAGTCAATAAAACGTTTTTGGCGCTGTAAACCGACGCCTAGTAATTTTCTAATTAAATATTGAAATTATTAAATTTTGGGATAAAAACCCAAAATTGCAAATCATACTCAATTTGCACAAAATAATAATCAATTAAATAAACAAATCACACCATTGCAATCAACATAAAATTTCGGTCACCGGCTATCCCGGTCTAATTTCTAGAAAATAATAATTAATTAAATAATTTCGAAAACTAATTATTAAATACCCAAAAATGCAATTTAGGCCGAAAAAACCTAATTAAATACCGAAATGAGTCCGGAAAAATTCCAAGACTTGTCAATTAAATACTAGAGCTTATCTAGTTGCTAATTGCACTAATCTAACCACCTAACATGCAATATCGATCAATTAATTCACTAATTCATTCTAACTATCTTCCTAATCCATACTTAACTTAAACTAATCAATCCTTAAGCGTCATTAACTTACTAAGCAGGGATTAGTGAGTTAAACTCACTTGATTAATGATCCGCTTGGACCACAACGACAGGGACGCAGAGAGGATCGATAAACTCAAAGCGGGTGTGCCTTTCGAGATCCGGAAGGCCACAAAAACGGGCCAAACAGTGGCTGCGGACCTAGAGACTTCGGTTTCTGATCTGGGACGAGAAGGGCTGATCACGCAACCATTGAGGTTGAAACGGGTAGGGAAGAGGCGGACAGGCTGCAGCGAGTTTCCGATGGCTCGGCGACCGGCCAGGAGGCTCTGATGACGGCGAAGGGGGTTCGAACGGCACAGGGATGGCCTGGGGTTGCAGCTGGAGCAGAACGACGGCCAGAGGTGCGCGGGTTTGGCGCAACTAGTGTGCGGGGTGCGATGGCAATGCGGCGGAGCTCCAGCTGCTCAGCGAGGCTTGCAACGATGGGGAGAGTCTGCTAGCTTTCTTCTCTGGAAATTTTGAAGCTTTCTTGGTCTGGAAATGGGGGAGTGGTCGACGGTGGGGAAGGAGGAGAAGAGGGAGGGGACAACTTGGCTTCTGGGGCCATTTGGTCTTCAATCTCATCCTCTTGTCCCCTAGAGATGGTCCCACCTTGCCTAGCTGGTTCCTCAACAAATTCCAACAGCCAACTCTTCTTCTAGAAGACTTGAAGTGGTCCAAAAGTCATGGACCAAGGGGGGGCTACGAATTTCACAACATTTTCCCTCAATCCCACTTCAATCGCCTCTTGGATCAACTCAATTCGGCCTCTCTAAATTCTCCTCGCCTATAGAACCTACCTGCATCCCAATTTTGCGATAAAAAACAATCATTTGAATTTCCTGGTCGAAAACGGTCCTATCTCGACTTTTTCCGCCAAAATCTCGATTTGCAGAAAAATCTTCAAAGGATGAGTCAACGTTCTTAAAATGACTTGTGACATGACAGAACTTTCAATTTATGAAATCGGATTCAAATTTACGGTTAATTTCAATCTAGCGCGATTTTAGTGTGACCTAGGCTACTGGGTAGCTTTCAAAAAAATTTAGTGCAAAATACCTGTGGTCGATTTTCTTCGAGCCACAATGAACCTCTTCGACACATTTGCAACTCTCGGTTGTCGTGAAAATCTCGAGGTTTCAAATACAGACACAGGGTACCAAAACGACAGAAAAATCAATCTAGTGCTGATCGACGAGAATTTTTCAATTTAGTGGAATCACCACGTTTAACCACACATCTCAGTCAAACCGACCTACCTCTGATTTATAATCGATCTTTACTGTGCCAAAATGATCTCTGTAGATGAGTACGGTTAAGTAGTCGATTTCTGGTCGAATTCTCAAGTCTAATGCGTTAAAATTCCCTAATGACTTCCACAGATAGTCTAGTTATCTCAGGAGTGATTAGCTCTGAGAATAGCACTATAGGCGCGTCGATGAAAGGCCCGATTTATTAAATTGAAAACAGAATTGAAAATTTCAGAATGTCACAATGTTATCCTGACTTGTAATTTATTATGCTAAGCACATAAAATTGCAAATGACTACATTTTCTAACCAGATTAGGCCTAACTTGTTGTGGCTCCATTTACTTCTTAGCCTCACGTAATAACTTATGATAGATCAGATGGGGATAATAAATTTGTTTCTTCTCCAGGAACAAGAGATGATGGTAAAAATCATTTAGTTTTAGGGAAACTCATCCGGATTGTAGCAAGTTGTCAATAACCTCAAATATCTCGTTAAGTAGCACCAACTCTATACTTGTCGTGCTCATCACAAAACAAGGGATGCACATGGTTGCAAGCACATCTCTTTTTTTCTTTTCTTTTTTTGAGTAAGTAATTCTCTTAGCACACGTTAAAAATAAGGTACAAATTTAATGATATTTATCCAAGTGAGATTTGTAGAGTTATTTCTCAATATTGATGACATTTGAGGGAAAATTAAAAGGAGACAATTAATTTTAACAAAGACATCCAAAATTTTGATCAATATTTATTAAAGCAATAAAAGAATAGCGCCAAGAACAACCAAGATCGCTTCATAGTTACATACCTCGCTCCCAAAGTGCACGAAGTGGGGATTCAAACTGAGTGCAAATTAATGTGGAGCAAAGTGCAGGTACAGATAAAAAAAAATTGCAACGAAAATGTAAATTGCATTGAAAGGGTAAGTTTCAAGGAAAATAAAAATGGTGCCGTAAAAAATAATGAGCTCTCTGCTTGATTGCAGGAAAATAAACATAGAGTATAGAATTTGCTTGATTGTGGAAAGAGAGAGCTTTACAATGCCAAAAACATTGGTATTTATAAACCAAATACTAAGAATAACCATTTCCTCCTATACGTACAAGATCAACCCACATAACTCCAATTATTCCACCTCTTTTGCGACTTCCAACTTCAAAGATGAATGCTACCATGTGCAACATGAGCTTTTCCTAGTTACTTGCACCAGCTTGTGTGTACATATGCCTTATTTGTTGTTTCCACTTTCTCTGTATTTTCTTCTTTTCTCATAACTATACTTGTGATGATAACTAATATTCTGAAAGTGTTAAACATTCTCTTTCACTTAGTGCTTATGATTCTCTCTCCTAATAAATTTATCTTAGTCAACAAAAGAGTTCCATCTCATCTTTAGTTCATTTAATCAACTTAAATGTGGCATTAATGGATGATACACTGGCATCTTTGCAATTTTAACAAAAGGACTAACTCGATAAAATTAGACTGTCGAAGCTATTGTGCATACTGCAATCTCAAATGTTCACTGGAAGGAAGAAAGGCTCACTTGCTGGTTGCTACAATCAGATAATGATTGAATTCTGCTCTTTTTCTCTTGGTTGTAGTTTAGCAGTATTTATGGCTTCTTTGGCGCTTCATGGTCATTGCTCTTTTCGAAAGCGCCAATATGGACCATTCAATTAGTTTTTAATTGGATGAGGAAGTAATATTTTCTCCCACCTAGGCCAAATTTGGGGTCCACGTCAAATATCTGACAAAATTAAAGTACCATATTCAATTCCATGACGTGGTTGCACTAAAATTACTGCATATTTCTACACTAGTTAAATGTCCGCTTGTTGCGTGGGAGGGAACTCCACAAATTCAACATAAACTAGATAGGATAAGATTTCCCAGTAAAATGTTACTTACAGATATTTCAAATATAAATTGAAAAAAAAATGCAAGCAAATGAACACGAATGATGCGATGATAAATCACCTGAGCACGCTTGAATTGCTGCCACACATTGCCATTAATATAGAGAGAGCGATTGCTGAGCTAACCATCATCTTCCTCGTTGGCTTAAAGATAGGAGACCTGAATTCAATAGGAAAACCTTAATTTAATTTGAAAAATGAAGATTAATCACCCAGTATGCATGTTCCAGTGTCTCTAAAGCAACAATTAAAGCAATTTTTAAAATCTACAGTAGTCATCCAATTGGTGAAGTAGAAAGAAAATTCAAAAGGAGCAGACTTGGTATCAATCAAATTAGAAATGTACAACCAAATTTTTGAACACTAATAAGATATCAAGCAAGAGAGTTGCTGATTGAAAAAATAAATAAAGAAAAGATTGTTGACATTCGAATTTTTCTTTTAACTATAAAAAGGTAAAAATATCAACAACAAAAAAATGAATAAACAAGAAAATTAAAACATATATAAAAAAGAAGAAAATGAAAAATGAATGATAATATAATAATAACAATAAAATTCGGGTAGGCCATTTATGCCTGGCCCGGTTCCTTTAGCAAGATTCCTGGCCCACTCAGGCTTAATCCCTGAATTAGCCCAATTTCCCTCTTATCTTTCTTATTTTTAATCCAGCCCAACCCTTTTCTTTGGTTTTCTCCTTTTCTCAGCCCATTTTGTTTCCTCCAAAGCCCGGCTCTTTTGCCTCTCTCCTCCCTGGCGCACACGCGCGCCTGTGAGCGAGAACGAGACGAGCGGCGACGGGAGGAACGATCCAACGAGGATGTCCGTGAGACTCACAGGCAGGTGAGGCGAGCGAATCCAGTGCTCTAGAAGGTTGCTAGCTGCCGTATGGGGAGTCGGAAAAAGATTCCGTCCGAGCGAGAGGGAGGAGTTTCGAGGAGAAAAAGAGGGCAGGGCGCTCATTCTGGGGCAAGACAGCAAGGTTCAGCCGGAGAGGAAGCGCCGGTTAGAGAGAGGAAAAAGGCCAGTAGAGAGAAAGCAACCTTTAGAGAGAGAGAGAGAGAGATTGTGTTTCAGATTTTCAAGCTTCGTTCTGGTCGATATCTTTGATTCGAGCTCCGCTGCATTTTCCTAAGGCTTCGAGCGAGCCGAGCCATGGCCGAGTTGAGCGACTCAGTGTCTACGTCGATGTCTCGACGCCGTACCTTTCGAAGGGAAGGAGCGTGCGGTGAAGACGAGCAGAGATTCGGTTTCCGTGTTCGTCTGCGGCGATCGGGAGAAGCCCGCTCTGATGACGCCTCCCGACGTCGCTCTCAATTATACGTCGTGTTTCTAAGTGCCGATGACCTTGCAGACCAGGTCGTGGAAGTGCTCAACTTCTTTGGGCTGAAGGAAGTTCTGTGCTTAGGTGTAACGGCCGGTGCTTACATCCTGACTCTTTTTCGCGCACAAGTGTGAAGAGAGGGTTCTTGGTCTGATCTTTGTTTCCCCAATTTGCAAGGCACCTTCATGGACTGAATGGCTTTATAACGAGGTGTTGCTGAACCTCTTGAAGGAGTTTCTTCTCCACCGGTACTTCAGTAAGGAAATTCGCTGCAGCATGCACGGTTCAAAATCCGACCTCGTTCAAACTTGGTCGAAAGTTGCTGGATGAAAGATAAAGTCTGAATGTCGTGCGCTTTCTTGAGGCCATGAATAGGAGGCATGATCTGACAGAAAACTTGAAGAATTTGCACTGCAAAACACTCATTTGTGTGGGTGAGAGCAGTCCATTCCATGCTGAATCAATGTACACGAGTGCCAAAATGTACAGGAAAGTCTGCGCTCTTGTTGAGGGGGGATCGTCGGCCACGAAGGAGCTCAGCTGAAGAGAGCTTCGCTGGAAAAAAAAAAAAAAGAAAACTAAAAAGAGAAAAGACGAGAGAGAAGACGGTGACTCCATTCCCGAAGCAGGTAAGCTCCTCGCTCCGAACGCTCTACTTTGCCCTGTTTTTGTTGAAGCTGAGATACAATATTCATTCATGAAATCGTGAGTGACTTGTATGAAACTCAGGTCGATTTGCAATGAATAATGCCGAATGAAAGTTTTATTAACTACGTGTAGATCGAGAAATGCATTTCAATCGAATCTGGAATTGATATTTGAAAATGCCTTCTATCTGTTTGATGATTTGCCAGAACGAGACAGTAAACTTAGGATTGTGTAATCGATGTTTAGAAACTCAGATTGGCACTCGAATGCTTCCACGATTACTGAACTGTTTCCTCTTTGTGTTTTTTCTGTGATTTTTCTCGATGTTATTGCATATGCTTCAAGCCATGGATGAGTCCTTGCGTTGGAGATACCGTTTCCTTACTGGCGTTGCCCACGGTTAAAGGCCATCACCGCCAGTTCTCTGTATCCTTCTCTCTATTGTGCGTGCTCGTATTCCTTGTGCCGTTTGAGAGTTGTTAATGCTGTTTTGGCCAGATATCGATGGCCATTCGAAATCGAGTTTGTTGGCCGATAGGCCGGTGATGTAGTCCTACATCGGCGTCGGTGTCTGTGCCGACGTCCGCTCGATTCGAGTTCACCGGCTGCAAGCATCGTTGATGGTTCAGCGAAGAAGAAGTTGCAGGCGAAGAGGATATTGTTGAAGAAGAAGAACTCGGGAAGAAGACCTGCAAAAGGGAAAGAAGAAACAAAAATAAAAGAAAAAGAAAAAAAGAATTAAAAAATCAATAAAAATAAAAAGAAAGAAAAAAAGCTTTAAAAAATTCGGTTTTATTCTGAGGTGGGTCGGATACGGACAGGCGGATTGGGCTGGTGGAACCCCGGTCTGATTCCCTTTCTAGAATATAATAATAATAAAAAGTTATTTTTTTTTTTTGTTGGTCCATATTTAAAAAGGTTCAGAAATCATAAAAATCATTAAAAAATTCTTAAAAAATTCCAAAAAAGATCAAAAGATTCAGAAAATTCGAAAATTCGAAAATATTAAAAAATTTCATAAAAAATTTAGAAAATCAGAAAATTCATCAAAAAATTCAGAAAATTTAAAAATTCATCAAAAATTCTAGAAAATCCAGAAAAAGTTTTGAAAAATCTTTAAAAATCTAGAATATTCAGAAATTCTTGAAAAAGCTTAAAAAATTATCTTTTCAAATAGTTCTCTATTAAAGTTTGGAAAATCCTAAAAAAATTAAAACCAGAAATTGAACAAGTTTTTAGGGTTTTACAATAGGGACTCTTGGATTGCCCTTTTTTTAAGAAACGATATTAGATTACTTGTGTGTTTTTTACTTCAATTATACTTGATTGCGCATTTCAATATCTTGAGTGTTATTTTTTTTAGAATGGTTAGGATGAAATCAAAAAAATCTTCAATAAGTTGCTATGACATTAGTTAGCATGCAATCGAGTTAAGTATCAAAAAGGCATTAGTCTTAGGATTAATGTGAACAAGGACTTGTTCAAGATCTCTAGTTGCACGTGAAATGAGATATTCTCCCGTATCTCATTAGCAACTCTTTATATAGAAATTTGTCTATAATTAATTAAATAGGAATCGAATATCCAAATGTCATAGGAGGGAAACCCAAATCAATTGAAAGCGGTTGACCTGAATTTGACAACATATCTAAACCTAATTCCTCTCCCTACTGAGGGGTAGGGTGCGACAAAGATTATGTAGTTTTTCAATTGTGATTTTCTTGTACCATTTTACAAATGCAGTTCATTGCAAAAGCCATTCACAACACACACACGACTTATTATAGTCAATGCTTTTCTTTTTCATGATTTAGATCTCGCTAAAAATTTAAAGTTATTATAATATCACTATGGGCTTTTCTGGAGTTTCATGTCTCTTATAGTCGATGCTTTTTTTTTCTCCTCATGATGTAGATCTCGCCAAAATTCTACTGTCATTCTAATATCATTATGAACTTTTCTAGATATTGGCTTATCGATTATAAACATCCATTTTTCTCCATGCAAATATGACCTTGGAGAAGATTAAAATTTACAAGTTGTATCTATTGGGCTCAGCCCAAAACCTGATTGGCCCACGAATTATGTCTTAGTCTCGATCCAAATTAAGTTTAAACTACAGATAACTCGCAGGACCAAAGAGGCCCAAAATAGGACTGTATTTGCTGTTGTTCCGAGTCTGGCTATGTTTGAGATGAGGGGGTAAGGTAAATTATGGAAGAAAATTTCAGAATTTCACCATTTTCCTTCCCAACAAAATTTTAAATTCTTCTGCATTTTCCACCCAAACTGTCGCTTTCTCCATTTCCTTCGCTACCCAAACATTGAACAAGGAACTCTACCATCACTAATAAACCAAGGCCAACCTTTCCAATTGATACATCACCTCCTCTTTCTTGTGGAAAGGGCCAAAATAACTAACAAGAACATCACATGAGTCTACACGGTCAAATACGATAGGCTTGCTATCAGCTACAACAACGGTGGAAGTTCCAAACTACGAGCCATCCACTGGCTATATATTTTCAAACATAGAGTAATTAATTGATAAACTTATTCTCTTGTGCAGACTAGTGTGAGAAAATGTAGATGGCGATGAAATTATTTTTTAGGCCCTTACGATTATGTTTTGTGTTGTATGAATCGTAACTTGAGAAAAGAAATATTAGTCTCTTTCTACACATTTGTAAGCAAAAAGAAGGAATCTTATGGCGTCCTTATGTAGATTATTAATCACTAATCAAAACTTGTCCTTATTTTTTTTTTGTTTCACTAAAAACTTGTCCTTATTAGATGGGAAGGTTTTGAGGAAAATGTCTTGGTTTACTAGGCCATACCATACCATAATTTTCAGAAAACGTGGTCATTAGAGAATAATGCCTTTTAGTTGAGTTGAAATAAAAAATTCGAAGCATGCCATTCTGACATTTTGCAGAAGTTGTCAATAAAATGGATGATTACGTCCGTGGCTCTTAAAGAATAGTATCATGTAAATATTAATTTCCACTATGAACATCTTGATTCTATCATAAGCATCGATTCTTTTTTAACCAAATACCTAAGTCTTGATTAAAACGTTTTTTTTTTTTTTAGCAAAAGACCATTTATTTGAGACGCACATTAGCGAAAGACGAATTTGACTACAGCATTAATTGGTCCGAAAGTTTCCTTATGCTATCCAGATTGCCCTCCTACTAGTTCCAATTATGAAGATATCGTGATTTTTTGACTTGGTTATGCTTCACTATTCCTTTCTTGAAGAAACGTTTCTCCAATCTAATGAAAACCAGTATTGCCTATGCTTTTAAATGTGCTGAGAAATTAAGGTTTTTTCCACAATCGACCCGCGATAGAATGCGTTGCGGATTTGTTGGAATTTTAGGAACCAAACCATGAATACAAATTTTCATTTTTCTCTTCCTGTGTATTTGATAAGTCCCGATGTACATAATTCAGGTGACTTACATGTATTCATGTGGATTAATTCACTTTAAATGTTCGAGTTCCCCATGTTTTTGGTATAAAAAAATAATAATTTCGGTGAAGAAAAATCAACTTTATTTAGAACAACAAAAATTTCCCGAGACAAAAATGTCATTTGACATATTAGTAACATCATAAAAATAATTTTTTAAAAAAAAGCAAGTACATATACATATTGGAGGGACAAAAACATGACATATTGCGGTTCTATGCAATAGCTAATTATATATCATAAATAATTATATATATAAAGCAAGTATATATACATATTGGAGGTACAAAAACAGCCCCACTTTTCAAATGTCCTCCTTTTAAAGACCTGCTCAAGAAAAAAAAATGTCCTACAAATAAATAAATTAATTAATAAATAAGCACTTACTCTTAAACAAGGAACAAAATGGCCGCCATTATTTTTTCTGTCTAAATGAAGCTACGTGGTAGCTGACAAGGTAAACCGCACTTCATGTTAAACTGATGTGTCGTTTTTTTAATTAGAAAAGTATAAAATAAAATTAATAATTTTAAACTTGAAATAAAATGGCTTTTATCAAAGAGAAGAAGAAAAAGAAAAATAAAACTTAGAAGCAAAGAGAGGAAGCGGGTGCGTTCGGTAGTGGTGGCCACACCACCGTCGAGGTAAGCGTGGCCACAACTATTACCGCGTCGCCTTTGGTGCTCTTTTCGCCTTTGGCAACCCCAGCTCGGTTCCTTGCGGAACATAGAAAAAGGCGACAATGGAGAAAGCACCATTCGCAGCAGGGCTGGGCACCGGGTCTCTAGTCTTGTCTTGCTCAGCCTCACCATTTCTCTTATTTCTCGGCAAAAGGAAGAAACATAAAAGAAAGGTAATGGCCGCCCGCTCATAGCGACCACATGAACGGTGCTCTCAATCACCGTCAAGATCGCTTGCAGACCTTGCCTTTATGGGGCGAGGAAGTTGACCGATCTCTCAAACATTGATTATGACCCCGACGACGAGGGCAACCTCATGCTCTCGCCCCTCGAATTGCCCTTCTAACCCTAACCTTATAAATTTAAATCCAAAGTGCATCGATGGTAGCTTCTATGTATCTTCTAAAACTGTTTGATCAATGCTCTCTATTGTAGTATTAACGTCCGACTCATGATTTCTCATTTTCACAAGATTGATTTGCGTTTTTTTCGGGTATTAAAAATAGGGGCAAGAGGTTGGTATTTCCTTTTCTCTTAGCACTACCGTATTATCAGATATCAAACTATAATCTCAGTCCGACATTGATGAAGTTGGCTTTGAAACCATGAGGGGGTTACAGCTGGACTATTAACATTCAGAGTTAGGAATCACTCTTGGTCTCAGGACATCACTAGTCCATAAAGTTCTCCGGCCTCCAGAAGCTTTTTGATCCACAATAAAAGGGCAATAATGCAAATCACTATGGCCAGAACAATGGCCGAAGAAAAAAATAAAAGCACGCTAATTACAACATTATCAAATCCCCTAGAATCGATTTTGAGGGATCAGCATCACCAACCTCAGCCAACCATCGCCGCCAGCTGTTCAAATTCATGAGCTCAAGATCCACACCTTATGCGATGTTTCTCTATGTAAATCGAAAGGAATAAATGTTGCGTTAAGATTCCGTTACTTAGTTTTTTTTTTTTCTTTCGTCTTTGATTAAAAAACATTTTCTTTTGAGTTTAAAATCATTAAGTTTTTTTATGTTTTACTTTTTCAATGATAAAAACAATGCCACATCAGCTTAGCATATAAGCATAATTGGGCTCGTACGCTCATCGAAAAAGATAATAGTGGTCATTTTTATACGTCAAAAAGAATACGGGCCTTTGTTATTCCTTTCTTATAAATACATGATTCTTTTTTATCTGGAATTGGCCAGAACTTCAAATGATGCTTCAACCCACGACCGGGCCCTAGTGCTCTTTGTTGGCATCTTGATATGTCCAAGTTGCAATAGCATCATGGGAATGAAAAAAAAAAAAAAGTGAATGGAAAAAAAAAAGCCATTGCGGTTGTCACCATCGACAAGTCAAAAACGACCGATTACGTTTGGGCTTCGGTCGACAATGTCTTTCGTTCCCTGCTGTTTTCGCCCGTCAGGGTGTCCACTCGTTCGAGGCAATGAAGAGACAGTGATTGCCAAGCGAACACATCATCTTCCTCGTTGGCTTAAAAATACGAGATCGCAATTCGACACAAAAACCTCGATCCATTCCGCAAAATGAAGATAATCACCTGATCCGCGCATGTCCTTGTGTCTCTAAAGCAAGAATTTGAGCAAATTTTAAAATATACAATATTTATATCATCATTATTTTTAGGACAGTCCAAATAGGTGAAGTAGGAATCAAATTCAAAAGATGGGACGAGTGGAAACAAACCTCAGAAAGAGATGAGAGGAAGAGAGCATGCTACTGATCAAACAGATCCACGCTTCTAACCCCTCTTGAAAGGTTGTTATTTTCACCTTTTCTTAAGTCTATCATAATCCACGACCTTTGTTTTTTTCATAATCCACCTCCTAATTTAGATCTAGCCAAAATTTAATATCATTGTAATAGCACTATGGACTGTTCTAAAATTGGACTTATCAACTATCCACGCCTTTTGCCTATATGTGGGTGGCACAACTTCAAACAACTTGCACATTATTGGTGGTATTCGAATAGGTGATCTCTAAGTCTTGATCTAAAATTTTCTTGATATCCCGACCAACTGTGCCAACTTTTACAATTATTTAAAAAAAAAAAGAAAAGAAAAGAAGATGGAGATAAGAGAGAAAAAGGTTAATGAATTGGGTATAAACATCTTGTTTTCACTTTGAAGGTTCTATTTCAAAATGGAGAGAAAACTTAAGGCAGACTATGACGTGAATAAAATCATAGACTTGATCGACCATTCAAGACTAGGTTGAAACTATTACAAGGTTCTTGACTTAAATTGAATTTTTATCCCCACATGTCACGAACAGAAGTGATGATATGAGGTAATCCTCCTTTGTCTGCCATTAAATATGACTGGCGAAGATTGAAATTTTACAAGTTGTGTGTATTGGGCTCAGCCCAAAACCTAATTAGCCCACTAGTTATGTCTTAGTCTAATTGATGGCACAGACAACTCGTAGGACCAAGGAGGCCCAAAACAGAATTGTATTCCCAGAAGTTCCATGTCTTTGCTACGTTTACGATGAGGGGGTGAGGAAATATTATACTTATAGGAGGAAATTTCGAAAACTCACCCTTTACTTTCTCGAAGAAATTTTAAATTTTTCTGCATTTCCCACCCTAACATTCATCTTCTCCATTTCCCTTAATTTCCCAAATATTAAAAGGAGTAACTCTGCCATCACTAAATCTATGGTGCATATGAAAAGTGATGAAGTCATACGGGAAAACTAAGTCGAAAGTATATTAGGTCTAGGGTGAATCGGTGTGGCCGTGTTATTTATTTTAATTACCTATGCTAGTCATAATCCAGTATGTCTTTTGCAAATATAATAATTACCACATTAAAGCAACATACTCCAAAAAATTTATCCTGTGGCTGTCGTCTCTGAAATTCAACTTATGCAAAAATTTAATGAATATGTAAGTGTAGATTTCATATTGACAATATATGACACACTTAGCATGCATTAATGTAAAAGAGCACGAAAGAGGGACGCTTGTCCGATTTAAAGTAGTTCAGCTGAAATCAGTGGCCAGTCCACCCCTCAAGACTGTTCAGGAATTGTTCTGATTCCACTATATTTGAAGTTTCATAGAAAAGTTTATTTATAATGCTCTATTTGGTAATTTGTCAAACAGTGTCTGATTCTATTCTTTTGTTCTCTAGAATAAAAAATAAAGAATAGAAATTTGTTAGGTAACTTTTTTCGTTCCCGATAATAGATTTGGAAACAGAATCAAAAAATAAAAAAAAAAAAAAAAAGATTGATTCTTTGTTCTTGAGAATAACTCCAGAATCAAACACATTTTCTTTTTTTCCTCTTTTCTTCTTTTCCTTTTCTTCTTATTACTTGAGCCGGTCTCTAACTAGACAAGGGCTGGCAAACTCACCAAAGCATCGCCAACCCTTAATGAGTCTCGACCTTGCCTTGGTTGGGCGAGGTTAACCTCGCCCAAATTTGGTGAGGCTAAGCTCACCCAGCCATTGGCAAGGCTCGATCTCACCCGCCCATCGTGAGGTTGAGTCTTGTCAATGGTTGGACAAGCTTGGCCTCGTCAGATCTAGGCAGCTTAACCTCGCCCTTGCCCAGCCACGGCGAGGCTCAAATTGACAAGACTCAGTCTTGCCAAGGGCTGGCAACACTTTGATGATCGACTCAAGGAAGAAGAAAAGAAAAAAAAGAAGAAGAGAAAATGCAATAAAATTATTCAAAAAATTAAAAGAAATTCTAAGTTATAAAAGATTTTGAGGATCATACCAAACACATTTATATTCAAAGAATAGAAATTTTGGACAGTTACTAAATGCATTCAAATAATCAAAAATTCATCCAAGGAATGGAATTTAAAAAAAAAAAAAAGCATTTCTAAGTAGAAATTGTTCTAAAAAATAGAATGATTACTAAACGCACCTTAATAGAGCTAGCATTCCTCTACGAACAAGGTGAATCATTTTACAAACAATTTTTCTCGCAAGAACTTGATTTGCAAAGTGAATACAAGAATGATTTTGAAAGTATTTTCACGTACACGTCCCAAGATGAGCTACCTTATTCGAAGGAAAGCAAACTCTCCTGACTAATGCCCGTCAAGGATGGCAGATCCCAAGGCATTACTAACATTTCGGATGTCCATTCAAAAGATGGCCCAGCACTAATTAGGTTGGGAGCAAAATTACAATGTATATTGCAAAGCTGGGTATTTGGCCAATCCTAGCCTATTATCTTGCAATTACTTAGCCGGGTACCTAGATATGTTTTTAGACAAGAGTCGGTTTCCACCTTGCACAAACTTACAGAAAACACATTAAAAAAATTCATAGCGATTACAAATATACAAAAGTGAGTCTTAGAATCATCAAAATTAATTTAAGGTTGACAATCTCCCATTTCTTATGATGACAAAATCACTTTTAGAACCTCAAATTAAACCCCCTTAACGTAATATAGGAGAAATAAATCAAGTGATTACATCACATATAATAAAACATTATTATATTCCCCTCCTTTGTCATAACATCAAAAAGGGCTTTAAGGTGGAATGTATCATCAAACACAAAAAACCCATTTGTGTAACAAAGATATTCACGAAACATCAATTTAACACAAGGTTGACAATTATTAAGTACAACACAAACATATAGCAAGTTCAACATAAAACAACTTCAACATAAATTACAAATCAATCTCAATGTGAGTTTAAAATAGAGTAGGAGGAAATGGAGGCTATTCAGGAAATAAGTGAGTTGAAGAAAAAATTAGGCAAAATGGGAGACCAATGTCCTGCTGAAGTTGGTGAAAAACTTCTAGCAGTTCATTTCTCATCATATGAATTACTCCCTGAAGGGAACTTAACTCGGTTAGAAAGTGTCTCAACTGATGACTAATCTTGTCCTCATCCTCATTTTCATCAACTTCAACGACTCTAAGAACGCGTTAATGGTGTCCTCACCCTCCGGATTAGGGTTGGCCATCCCATCCGTTTTCTCTTATCTAAGTTCCTTGTCGCCTCTAGGTGTCCATACTTTTTAGTGTGGACTCTTCAATGCATTGACCATCAGATGAAGTTTCACCCTTGAGATCACCATCAAAACCCTTTAAGGTAAAAGTAAGGGTCATCCCATCCATTAACTCCATTCCTTTTGAAACAGTGCATAATCGTCGTATCAAGCATTAAGTCACTCAGAGATACCTCAAACTCATCCTTAATCTTGAACGTCAACTTAAGTCGGTCCTCACGTGCATCTATTTGAAGAAATAGGGAGCAAGCAATGCATCACAATCATATGAAGATACATACATTGACACCAAATGTTGAATCTTAGGAAGTAATTGCTTACTTGTTCATTAATATATCATTTCTCATAGTCATGTAGGTATCATCGACAATTAATATCTCTCGAGACCAACATATAGACAGTTGGTTGCTAATTGTGTTTCTTGTTTTGTTAACAGCGCATGGCTTGTGAAATTGTGGATAGCTGCTAGTTTCATAAGTGAGGCTTATTATTTCATTTAGGATTAGTTTCGACTTCCTAACGCGAGCTTGTCTGCTTAAGACAAAAGTTAGAGTCAGTAGTGCTCATTATTAAAAATAGCCAATCAACTATTTGCCCTTTGGTCACTAGTACCTTTTCAATTGATTTTACAATCACAAAAATCTGCATCCAGATAAGCATGAAGAGCAAAAGATGAATTTCTCGAATGCCACACTCTTAATGATGATGTATCTTTAAAATATCTAAAAATATGTTTAACGGCTATCAATATATAACACTTGGCATGTGTGGATATAAAAAGATGGTAGGGAAGAGAGATGCTCAATGTATTTATACTATTTTGGCCCATATTGCTCATAATCCACTCCCAGGACCTTCTGGGAGTATTGCCCAAACCACTATACTTGAGGCCTAGCACAATGGTTGGTATGGTTGGTTTATATAAGAGCCAACACTCCCCTATGAACAAGGTGCAGTCTTTCTAAACAATTGCTTCCGAAAGTTTAGTCTCACAAAAAATTGATTTACAGAGTGAATACAAAAGAGATTTTGCAAGTAATTTTCATGTACACGTGCCCCAAACAATTTTTACCCTATTTATAGGAAAACAAACTCAATTAGCGCTTACTAACACTATAAATAGCTAGTTTTTCGACCATTGAAGATTCAGGTTTCCAAAAGAAATGGCCAAACACGCACTAGATTAGGTAGAAAATATTCAAATTTGAACTCAGCGTAAACAGGTATCTAGCCAGACCTTTTTTCAAACCAGGCCAAGCCTTTTTTAACTCTTGCTAGCCTACCCATAACTGTAGAAAACATATTCAAATAGCTTGTAACAATTACAAATATGCAAAAGTTTGTTTTGGAATCATCAAAATTTATTTAAGGTCAACAAGTACAAATTGTAAATAAAAGGTGCAACTAAAGATTATGTATTGCTATCAAAGAACACAATTGCCGAAGATTTCTTTTCTGCAGATTTTCCAGCAAGTTACCAATGCCGAACCATCCTGTCCATCCGTGAGTCGCCAAGACTCGAGCCTCGCTGAGCATCACTATATCATGTGGCGAGTAGCCGTTTGAAGTCCAAATTTTGTTTTTCTTCTAAATGACGCCCTCGGCTTGGGTGCCGTCTTTCTTTTTGTGCGGGCGTTGGCTTCTTCCCGCACTCCACAATGTGGTTTGGGAATTGTCCTGGATCGATTGAAGACTGCGGGAGCACTCGTTGTTGCTGCTGTCAAAGCTATCACCAGTGATGGATGGATGCAAGTGGGACACTTGGAAACGCCAAGGCAGCAGCGAAGGAGTTGACGGTGAAACACAGCTTTCGAGTGATGAACATGACTGAGAGAGAGACCTCCTTTCCCTCCTCTCTCGCTTTCTTCTCTCTATTGTAGCTCTATATATGTTGACCTTGACTTTTCTCCTCGGCAGTTTTTCCCTTCTTTTTGTATTGTTTTTTATTTTCCCAAAAGAATGAATGAAGAGCCCCCAAAAACCTTGAAAACGCAGACAGAAATTTTTCTTCTGTCTTCAATTTTTAACCTAGAAAACCGAGAAAAGCCCATTTGGGCGGCCGTATATTCAATGTGTGACCTCCTTCCTCACTTTATAATGTAGCAACCTATTTATAGGTGAGTGCACTAGGGTTTTAGATCAACATCCATGAGGATTTTTTCGAATGCAATATTCCTTCACCGATTTTATTCAAGGTTGTGATAGAATTTTTCTCAAATCCCAAATCTTGTAAAGATGAGCTCGCAATATTTTTTGTCGCACTTACCCTATCCAATGATACTGAAAAATCTCAATCATATCCCTAGAAAATTTCAAATCTCTATTTCTCACAAGATAATTTTTTGTCATAAAAGAAAATGAGCTTGGACCAATTTGCTCCATTCATGGGCTTAGTCCAACCTGTCAATCTAAAGCTTAGAACCACCAATTCGAACCCATTCGTCACCGGTCCAATAAATGCAAAAAATGTAAATTAAAAGTAAATGCACATAAATCTATATGCTATGCAATTAATATTTTTTCAGGGATAAAATTAACCCATAATTTTTTAATGCGATAAATAACTAAAGGGGTCGTTAAAATTTAGGTGTCAACAATGTGTTTGCTTGCTTCTTTGGTTAATCTTAAGGAGTGTTGGTAGTTAGCCATGTCTTACAGACAATTGTTCGTTTCTTTCAGTTATTATGCTTGCTACGATTGAAGTGGCTGCTTTTAATTGATAAAATGTGTCTCCACAGTAAGATGTTGAAGCAAGCCTTTTGCAACTAATGCACTAATAGTGTTCTAATGCATGGTAGGTGCTTAATTTCCTTGATAATGGTACTAGTGCAGTATAATGGTTGAGCAAATAATCAATCAAATTTGGGGTTGCTCTATCCTTCATCAAACCGCATATGGATTTTTTTTTTTTTTTTTTTATGAGGGTTAGCTTTTGGTAGACGCCGTTTAGTAGGTAAGACTCAATTTTCCGTTATCGTTTTTAATAGGGTATCATATGCACAGTCTCCCAAATCTTTCATCTACTGAGATTTGTGTCAGACTGTCAGTTGGTAAGCTTGACACTTGTTTCATTTGTCTGAACTGCCTTATTTAGCACCATGAAGTTTTTTTGGAGTTGAAGAGTGTTTGGATGATGATAATAACCGACCATACATTTATCAAAGGTGAAGAAGTCCAATAATCCAAATAAGTAGATGTCTAAATTTTTACTATATATTTATTGCATGAAAAAAAAAAATTGAGGACTGCCCTCGGGCCCTAGCAAAAATTTCTTTTATTAAATTACATAGCGTATAGATATTAGGAGCATTTGCATTAATACTAATAGAATCTAGATAATCTTTTAAAAACAAAAAAAAAAAAAGGGGGGGAAGCGAGACCGGCCCGTCCTCTACGTTTTCTCTCTTCTTCTCCCCGTGCGGGCCGGCCCATTTTCCCATTTTCCCGAGCCCGGCCCGTGCACCATTTCTTCCTCCTCTCCTCTCGCACGCGTTCCGCACATAACGGCGCAGGGAGAGAGATGGCAGAGCTACAGCGGTAGAGGAGGGCGTCCTAGCCACGATTCCAGAGGCGGCCCTTTGCTGGAAATGGACCTAACTCGGTCCCCAGGAGAGAGGCCGTGAAGGACCGACTAACTGGCTGTTTTTTTTTTCCCTTTTAAAAAGAAAGATGGTGGCCGAGAGAGGGAGGACGAAGAACCCGGGAGGGGCGGGGGGAGCCGGTGGCCACTGCGCTTCGATCACGGCCGACGAACCACCGACGCGTCCTCTTCCCTGCACCGAAGTCATGGAAGTTCTCGGCTCGTTTTTTCTCGACATTTTCGATTTGGGGTCAGATTTCCTGAGGATTCCGGCTCGGAGACGTGCAAGGCGACCAGACGTAGTCCGATTTATCGAGTTCGCCGCCGAGCTGGGTAGGGAACGCCGCCGGCCGCCGCCTTGTTCCTCCCCCTTCACTTGTACTCTGTTTCCCCCTGTTTATTGGACGCCGGGCCGGGGTTTGCGGCCGTCCGGCTCACGCGAAACCCGGCCCCGCCGGTTCCTCGTTTGGTCACAGTGTATGTCTTGAGTCGTTTGTCAAGAGTCCGGTGCGGGTTTCGGCCCCGTTTGAGCCGGGAACCCCTTGTTCCAGTTGCGCGCCTCACCTGTTCGTCAAAATGCCTGAGCCGAGCTTGTGTTGATTTTCCCCGATTTTGGTTTGTTTCCGGGCGTTTGTTGGCCATTTGCCATGTTTGTGGACTTTTCCTGCATCCGTGAAGTGGTAGCCGCCGCACGTTGGTAGCTCAAGGTGATGGCCGATGGTGCCATGGCATTTGCGAGTGAGAGATGTTGCAGTGGTGACTGGTAACGACGGTCGAGTGTGGCGACCAACGGCGGAGGTCCGGCGAATGAGCGTGCTCGGCCGACTGTGAAAGGAGGTGCTCTGGTCTCAAGTCTTGGTATTGCTTTTGGAAGAGTGGGCTTGTTCAAGTTTAATGAATTTTGGGCCTAGATAGGTTTTATGGGCTCGGGCATATTTTGCATCATTAAGTTTGGGTTTGACTCGGCCTTGGAGATGTGGGGCCTGTCTGGAATTAGTGGACGTTGGGCTCAAGTTGAAGCCAGGCAAATACGGGCTGATTTTGACACTTAGTGAACTTGGGCTGGAAATTGGGAAGGTGGGCTTGGGGCTAGGGGGCTCGGGCTAGGTGAAAAAAAGAGAAGAGCCGGTTGGGCTTGGGGAGGTTGACTCCGATCATGACCGAAACCCAACCCGGGGGTGAAGCCCCGGTCCAGCCTTTGACCGAACCGGGCGCTAGGACCCGACCCGGATCCCTTTTTCAGATTAAAAATTCATTTAAAAATAAAAAGTTGCAACTAAAGATTTGGAAGTATTGCCCAATCCATTATACTTGAAGCCTCATACAGAGGTTGGTTTATATTAAAGTCGACACTCCTCTATGAACAAGAGAGATTTTGTGAGCAATTTTCTTGTACACATGCCCAGGACTATGGTTTACCCTATTTGTAGTAAAACAGACTCAAGTAGCATTACTAACAACACTTCAAACAGCTGGTTCTACGACCATTGAGGATTCAGGTTTTCGAAAGAAATGGCCAGACACTCACTAGATTGGGTAGGCAACATTCAAATTTGAACTCAACATAGATGGTATTCGGCCAGACCTATTTTCAAACCATGTCAAGCCTTCCTTAATTCTTGCCAGCCTACGCAAAATTGTAGAAAACATATCCATATAGCTTGTAACAATTATATGCAAAAGTGTGTTTTGAAGTCATCAAAATTTCTTTAAGGTCAACAGTGACAAATTGTAACGAAAAGGTGCGACTAAAGATTATGTATGGCTATTAAAAAATTATATATGATAGATGTTACTTTTTATTGCTTTAATCTATTATAGGAATTGAGGGAAAAAAATTAATATGATATGTTAAAATAATATATCAGGTAACAACTAAGGGTTTTGTGGTGGCTTGTGTGAGCTTTATCTTCCTAAGGAGTAATGATATTAGGAAAAAAAAAATGATAGAAGAGCCAGGATATGACTATCCTACCAAAATTTGTAGATAAAATTAGGTTTTCAGAACATTTAGCTTCATTAAATCTTATGAATCAGAAATTTTAATATCCATATTTTTAACATGGTTAATATTAGGATCTTGTAGCTAATCAATATGATGCCTTTATTGAAATAAATAACATAGTTATGAGGAGTAGATGTACCCTGATTACTTAGGATGTCATCATCATCACATTCAATTTTGATTGGTGAACATGATGCACCAATCTTTTTCACTCTAAATAATAGTGTGAGATTTTCTTTATTTTCTGCATCTCACATGTGCACTAAACATTCTTCTTCTCACATCCGAGTTTATTCCAAGGCCAACCATTGCCAATTGATACATGAAATTCTCTTTTGAGAATCATTGAATATTTGTTTTTATCCCAAATGTTAGACGTGGCATTCTTCCGCCTCGTACGTACACTAAATAAAGGAACACTTTAAAATCTATTTAATAACGCCAGTTCACGTATTTACTCATTCAAAAAAAAAAAAAAAAAAAAAAAACCATAATCTTTAACAAACAAAGCAGAATCTTTAGTGGGCCATAAATTAGTTATTATTAGCGACTTTAACACATTTCTTTTTTCTCCTTTTTTTTATGCTTTTGGAAGGAAGTGACCCCGACAAGCACTTAAATGATTTAAATTTATTTGTTACGTACACTAAATAAAGGAACACTTTAAAACGTATTTAATAAAGCCAAAAAAAAAAAATCTTTAACAAACAAAGTGACTTTAACACATTTCTTTTATCTCCTCTTCTTTTTTTCTTGCTTTTTTGACCCCGACAAGCACTTAAATGATTTAAATTTTTTTTTTTTTTTTTTTTTTTTTTTGCTTTTGGAAGGGAAGTGATCCCGACAAGCACTTAAATGATTTAAATTTATTTGTTGTGAAAGGGGCTCGATTAACTAAGAGATGCTTCGTATGAGTCCATATAGTCAACTAAAAGAGGCTCGTTACAATTATGACAATAGTGAAAGTTTTTAACTATAATCCATCCATTAGCTAGATATTTTCAAAGACAAGAGTGTTCAATTAATAAAATATGGCGATGAAGAAAATTTTACTTAGGACCTTAGGATTATGTTTTGTACTAATCATAGCTTAAACAAAAGATATGTTAGTCTCTTTCCACGAAAAAGAGGAATCTTACGGCATGTTCACGTGAGCCAACTAATCATCTCCTTTACTAGCAACTTTTGAAAGCTAATGAATAGTATGCTTTGAATTATTTTCTTCAACTCAACCAAAAGGCATTGTTCTCTAATGACCTTGCTTTGTGGAAATTTTGGTGGGGTGTGGTCCCATAAAATAAGACAAGTGTTGATTAACAAGCAATTCGTGAATAGAGTTAATACCACAAAAAATTCCAAACTAGTACATCTATAACAAATTTACGCTAAACTAATTTTTTGACCAACAAAAATCCTAAATTGGTATATCTTTAACAAATTAACTCCAAACTGGGGCACTTGTGATAAATTTACTCTCTGTTAGTTTCCGTTAATTTTTATTAGTCAAATTACTGAGTTGGATGACATGTAATATTTTATTCTTCGTTTATTACAGTTGTACCGATTTTGTGGTTTTTTATGGTGCTAATCAAATTTAATAGATGATATATTTATCACAAATGTACCAATTTTAGGTTTTTTGTAGTCAAAAAAATTAATTTGAGGTAAATTTATTACAAGTATATCGGTTTAAGGTTTATTTTGTAGTTATTTAGAGTAAATTTGTTAGAGCACCTATTTGGGATTTTTAGCGGTCAAAAGATTAGTTTTTGGTAAATTTGTCACAAATGTATCATTTTAGAGTTTTTTTTTTTATAGTATTAACCCTAGATAATAACATCATTTAAAAATTAATTTCCAATATGAACACCTTGACTCTAACATGAGTATCGATTCTTGTTTGGTCAAAGATAAGTGTTGATTAAAATGTCTTTTAGCAACCAATTATTTGAGACCTGTCTATTGGCAAAAGACCAATTTGAGACCATATTTCTTCGATCATTAAAGGTTGGCCATAGCATTAATTGGTTTGAAAGTTTGCTTATGCTATCCAATTTGTCCCCCTACAAGTTCCAATTGCAAAGATATGGTGATTCTTTGACTTGGTTATGCTTCGTAACTCTCTTTCTCGATGGACCGACCAAAAAAAAAAAAAAAAAAAAAACTCTCTTTCTCGATGAAACGTTTCTCCAACCTAGCAAGTTCTGGTATGTAACTTTCAAAGTGTTTTGAGAAATGAAGTTTTCCTCCACATTCAATCCCCAATAGATTACGCTATGGATTTATTGAACTTTTAGGTAGCATGAACATAAACTTTCCTATTTTTCTTTGGAAAAAAGTATTTGATAAGTCCCAATTTACATAAATTAGGTGATTGCATGTCATTTGGGTTAAGCAACTTTAAAAAATCAACTACTCCAATAAAAAGAAATTTGATAAAGAAAAGTTAGAATTTTAATTTTATTTTTATTTAGGAAAGAAGAGATTCCCACAGAGGCCGTAAAATATTTTAATAACATCATAAATATAGCAAGTATTTATATACACTGGAGGGACAAAAATGTCCCCACCTTTCAACTGTCCTAAAACAAGCACGTGCTCTTAATTGAGGGACCAAATGGCCACCGGTATTTTTTACGTCTAGATGAACCTGCGTGCCAACTACGAATGGCATTTTATGGTAAGCTGATGTGTCGTTTTTTATTCTTGAAAATATAAAAATTCTTACAATTAAAAATTTTATACTCAAACAAAATAATTTTTATCAAAGAGAGAAGGGGGAAAAATAGAAACAGAGAGAGGGGAAGGGGGTGTGTCCGGTGGTGGTGGCGATGCCACTGTCAACGTAACCATGGCCGCAGCCGCTGTCACGTCGCCCTCAGTGCTCTTTTCAAATTCGATGCCCGACTCCATTATTAGTTTCCTCGCGGAACATAGTCAGAAATGGCAACCATGGAGCAAGCGCCCTTGGCAACGTGGCTTAAGAAAGGGTCTCTAGTCTTGTCTCGCTCGGTCTCACCATCTTAGTACTTGGCAAAAGAAAAATAATGGCCGCAATCACAATCCCTCTAGTATGGTGTTGGTGATCACCATCGACATCGCTTGCAAGCCTTGCCTCGACAAGGGCAGGGAAGTCATCGACTAATCTCTTGACCCTGATTACAATCCCAACGACCAATCTTTCACCATTCTCTCGCCTCTCTGAGTGAGCACCCTAACCCTAACCTTGTGGATTCAAAAATGAAGTGCATCGATGGTAGCTCCTCTCTATATTTTGAAACCATCAAATCCATGCTCTATGTTGTAGTTTTCATATTCATAATTTTTTTTTTCCTTCAACCGTTCCTCTTTTTCACTTTGGCCATGAGGTTGATGTATCTTTTCCAATAGCACTAATGTATATCAGATGTAAAGTTATAATCTTAGGATGACATTGATAAAGTTGGCACTAACACCATAAAAGGGTTATGATAAGGGTTAATAACAATTCGAGACGAGTATGCCTGTAGTCTCCCAACATCATTAATTTATATCATGAGACTCTCAGGCGTCGGAAATTTTTTGGTCAACATAAAAAGGACAATAATACAAATCACTGTAGCCAAATGAAATGGCCGACAAAAATAAAAGCACGCTAATTACGATAATGTCAAATCCTCTTGAATTATTTATCGCGGATCGACATCGCCAAGCTTTGCCAACCATTGTTGCCAATTGTCCATATCCATAAGCACTTTTGAGCGATGGAAAAAGGACAATAATACAAATCACTGTAGCCCAAAGTAGTGGCGGACAAAAGAAAAAACACACGTAGTATGATAATGGCAAATCCTCCTGTGTCATTTTTCGGGGATCAACATTACCGAGCTTTGCCAACCATCGTTGCCAATTGTCCGTATTCATGAGCACTTTTTGATTGATAGAAAAAGAACAATAAAGCAAATCACTATAGCCAAATGTAATGGCCGACAAAAATAAAAAGCACACTAAGTACGATCATGTCAAATCCTCTAGAGTCATTTTTGGGGGATCAACACGAACAAGCCTTGCCAACTATCGCTGCCAATTGTCCATATTCATGCGCACTTGTTGATTGATAGAAAAAGGACAATAATGCAAATCACTGTAGCCAAATGTAATGGTCGACGAAAATAAAAGAACACTAAGTGCGATAATGTCAAATCTTCATGAATTATTTTTCTGGGATCAACATCACCAAGTTTTGCCCACCATCATTGCCAGTTGTCCATATTGATAAGCCTGTATCGCTATAAATCCCAGGGTCTTGTGAGAACGGAAGATTCTTATCTTATTCAACTTATCTTAGAAGTTAGCCTTAAATGCAAAAGGCTGAGGGGATTACATACTTGTACACGCCTTAATAAGGCAACCACATTGGTAGATGCAAGATGATTTCTCTCTACAAATTGAAAGGAAGAAAAAGAAGGAAAATGTGACATTTGTTTGTCTTTTCTTTTCTCTTTGATAAAAATCATTTTCTTTTGAATTTAAGATCATTAATTTTATTTCTTTTGAAATTTTTCAATAATTAAAAAGGTCATGTAAGCTCATCATCGAAGCGATGTAGGCCACGTAAACTGGTTGAAAAAGATTGTACTGGTCATTTTCGTTTAGTCATGCCTTTTAGGGGATATTTGAAAAGTGAGGTTATTTTTATTCTTTGATAAAAAATACATGAGTTTTATGAGATTTGCCCCGCCTGTCGTGTCAAAACTTCAAAATACGCTACAACCCACCATGGCCACTAGGCCCCAGTGCTCTTCATAGTAACTTGCTATTTCCAAGTCGCAACAGCATGATCGATAAAAATAAATGAAAAAGAAAACGAAGTGTCATCTCTTTCCACGCTATGGAGAACCACGAAAGACGATGCGGTCGTCCCCTTCACCAAGTCAGAAACGACCGAATGCATTTGCGCTTGTGTCATTATACGTGCTATCAGCTCTTGTTTCCCGTTCACCCTCTCTTGGTAGCATGATTTGCGACTTAAAAATAGTAGGCACACTTGAGAAACTAGCAAGTCTCTGCCCACAATTCAGCCTATTACAATTGATAGGAAAACAAAAAAATTTTAACTCATTGCAGATAATTTAAGTGTGAATTCACACTTAATATTTTTAAAATGATCATTTCATATATCATTTTTCTTACTTCATTCTTTATGTTCAAATAGTTGTTATAAAGGTCGGACCGGTTGAATTAGTGGAATTGCACACTAGCCCTCACTCCGATTCAAGCTTCGGTACTATTTTCAAAACATTGCCTATAATTGGAGACCAGAATAGTGGACTAAAAGTCATCAGTTTTCTTGAAAGATGGGCATGTGGAAATCTTTAATTAAGGCCCTCACCTTTGATTCATATATCTATTCATTTTTAATGTATGATGGGGCTCTTAATTTATTAAAATTCCATCTGGTTTATTCGAAGAGAAGCGCAAGTGTATATATAGATTATACCAATGGGTATTGGATATCATCTACAAAGTGCGAGTGTATGCATAGATTATAACAATGGGAATTTGGATATCGTTGCTCTAAACCCACTTCCTCTTTTTTTAAGCGAGATGATCCACAAAAAAATTAACGTTCAAACATATGGAGGGAGGGAGGGAAAGTCCTATGCAAACAGATGCTTTAAAAAACTTCCTTGATTTGATAACAAAGAGTAAAAAAAAAAAAAAGAAAAATACCATATCTTCTATAAAGAGCTATTATTTTACCCCTCCTTAAATGAAGGAAACTTTCTTGGGCCATGCCTTTATAAATTATAGACATCACACACATGCAAAGATAAATATGAACGATATCCATGTTATCCTAACTTAATGCTTGTATTTATTACTATATTATCTAACTAGAAAGGGCCCAACTTGTCAAGACTATAGCTATCTCACAATCACATGTGATAACTAATGATAAAACAAATGTTGGAAATTATAGCCAAACTTTCTGCTTGATTATTCTATACAACATATTTTAAAGGCATCATCCTCGATATTCTAATATAGATCAATACATATCCAGTTATAATTAAAAAAATTATTTAACTAAAAAAATAAATTGCTTATTTAACTTCTTTGTGAACAAGAGATTATAAAAAGCATCATTGAGCTCTAGGTGATATCATCCGAATCATAATAAATCGACTATAACCTCAAGTTATCTTGATAAGTAGTACCTCGCTTCACTAATGTTGTCTATCATGAAATAAGGGATGAGCATGGTCGTAAACATATCTCCTAATTCTTTAGTGAGAAACCAATTGTTCTTATCACATGTACAAAATCAGGGACAAATTTAATGATATTTATCCAAGTAGGATTTGTAAAGTTGACATTTGATAGAAAATTAAAAGAGAAAATCAAAATACAAATTAAAATTTTGATCAAAATCTATTAAATCCATCTAACCATGTGCCAAAAAATAAATAAAAAGAAATTGCGTGAAGAGCAACAGATGGCTCCAAGGTTCCTTACCTCGCTCACAAAGTACCCAAAGTGGAGATTCGACAGAGTGCGAATTTATGTGAAGCTATGTTCGGAGAAAAATAAAAGATTGTACAAGAAGCACCCACATGATTCCATTCTTCATTCCACCTATTAAAAAAGAAACAATAATAATAATTAAAAAATGAAAATGTGAAGTTATCCCTATCATCGATTCCCTATCAAAATTGGTTGGAACAATTAAATTAGTAAATGATTAAAACGTTTGGAATAAATTGGCAAAATTAAAAAGTTTAGAGTTGAATTAACACAAGTACAATAAATTGAGAATTTATTTTTTGTAATTTTCCTATTATAAATGACTTCATGCTAACATGAATCAAGCCAACATGTAAACCTAGGCTCCTATGAATTGCTTAGCTCTTCCCTCTCACGGTGACTGAGAGTCAAATCGACATAAACCTTACCCATCAACTATTAAAAGACGCATGTGTCACAGGCCCATGACACATGAGTCAAGTATCAAAGGTCATCCAAGCTTCTTCCAAAATATTTCCACAAAATTTCAAAACAAGTACAGCTTTAGCAAAAATTCTCAATCAATCCATCATTTTGAAAGCATAACTATTCAACATCTTGTAAAAGTTGCTAGTAAAGGAGATGATTATGTGGCTCTTAAAGAATAGCATAATGCAAAAGTTGATTTTCAGTATGAACAACTTGACTATATAATTAGCATCGACAATTTTTTGGCCAAAAACTTAAGCGTTGGTTAAAACATCTATTAGCAAAAGACCAATTATCCTTGAAGTGTTTGGAGGAGGGTATTCTTGCCAATCTAGAGGAAGGGATTGATTTGCTGGTCTTGGACAAAAGGCGAGGGTTAAAGAAAGTAAATTTGACTCATTGGAGAAACGTAATTCATCACAAGATTTCGTATGTCCCGAGCACATCTAATTTGTCCTTCGGGGTAAAAAAAAAGTGGTTTCCACCACGAGCACCTTGCAAAAGTTGCCACATAAAAAGAGAGATAATTTCCACTATCAACACCTTGACTCTGACACTAAGTATCGATTATTTCATTTAGTGGGGCAGGGAGAGACCTTTTTCACTTTGATTTGCGTGGCGAGCTGATCCAACTACAAAGACAAATAACAAAGTATCTTTAGAGTCTGCAGTGGGGGATATTCTTCCCAATTCATTTTTAGTTTATTACATATGGTTTAATTATTATATAAGGAGCTTGTCAAAATTTTATATGATAAACATAACATTAATTGGAAAAATTGATAGTATAATATGATTATCATATTAGCAATGAATGGATCTTTACAAAATATTTGATACAACATGTAAATAGGTGAGAGTTTTAGGACTTCACATATTTCCTATCACTTTATTGCTGATGAAGAGAATTCCTATCACTTTATAACTGTTGAGAATAAATTTTGATGTAAGAAACACAGGAAGCTTATGAATGAGTTTTTGAAGGCGTTTTGGTATTATATCTTAAAAATTATTATAATAAATAATCTAATTAGCACGTATTTTACCAATTAAAAACATTAAAATTATACAAATCAATAAATCAACGAAAAAAAGTTGCCCATGATTGCAAAAATGTTAGAAAACAAAAACACGTGTCTTGTGTCTTGATATTGCTTCACCAACTAAAATGAGACACATAAATATTAAATTAGCATCTAATATACCTTGCTACATTTAGTGATAATAACTAAGATTTCAATGGCTTCCTCCCTCTCCCTCTCTCCTCTCTCTCTCTCTCTCTTTCTCGGTTTGTGATTTTTTTTTTTTTTTAGTTTTCTAATAATTTTATCCCAGTCAACAAAAAAATTATATCTCATCTCTAATTCATTCATTCTTCTTTCACGTGACACCAATGGTAAAGACAATAGCATTTCAATTTGCAATTATAATGGAAGGACTTACCTGAATAAAAAGGCATATAGTTTAAGGATTACATTGGTCAAAAAGAAGTATAGGAACGACATTGAATGTATCAAAAATAGCACGGCATTGATGGTTCCAAAATCCCTAAATTTTCCACACACAGTTTATCGAGATAGTTGTCCAAGAAGTTTTGTTTTACGTGAGGCACGCGGCCTAGTGGCTGGGCGGTCAATTGTTGTGGGGACGTGAGACGGCATCAAAGTTATGTGTTGAGAAAGTGGTGATTTAACCACGGTGAAAGCAAAATAAAGTTATGTAAAGTGTTCAAAGTGGTGACCCCAGTAAAAGCAAATTAAAGTTGTGTGTTGATCAAGCCATGATATTTTATCGCCTTGTTTTGTTTGTCTTTGTCCTATGTTCACTTGTAATTATTGATTTGGGCAAGTTGGAAAAACCACGTCGATGAATTCTGTCCTCATTATTAAATATCCCTTTCACTTTGATTTGCGTGGCCCGTGATTTAATCACAAAGAGAACTAGCAAAATATCCTGAAGTGTACAGGACGGGTATTCCTCTTGCCAATTTAGAGGAAGGAATTTTTTTGGTGGTGTTTGGACAAAGGGTGAGGATTAAAGAAGTAAATTTGCCTCATATAAAGAAATGCAATCCACCGCAAGATTTCGTATTTCCCGGAGCGCATCTGGTTCATCTTATGGGGCAAGAGAAAAAGTAAAGCCTTGTTTAAGGGCAAGAAGGGCTTGTGCTTGAAGAGGAGAGCCGCACCGCATCTCTGCTTCGCTTGTCTTGAGATAAGCACACCACGCCAATCACGGGAGATCACCCTTCCATTATGAAACAGAGCGTTTGGAATGAAATGCTAGAGGGAAATCCACATAAAGAGATTTCGCAACCGATCGTCTTATCATTCTGAGTACTCTAGAATCTTTTATAAAACTATTCATTCACTGAGCTCTTTGGCCTGCTTTTCATGATTGGAAATTTTGAAGATATAATTGGGATTCATTTATTAAGGTCTATACCAGATTACGACGTTTGGGTTATTACCATATTTCAGACTTCTCTTGTTTTCAAATGAGATTTCTACTAGCATTTGAGAGAGAGAGAGAGAGAGAGAGCATGACAAGGAGTTAAGAGCAGTTTCGATTCAAAGTCTAAGTAACCCAAATTTCAAATCTAAATAAGATCTCCTTAAATTACAAAAAGAGTTCTTGCGATCAGATATAATTATATTGTCTTCGATAATGATCCAACGACGTTTGGCCCAATCACTTTAGCATGCTTTTCTCTCACTTTTTTTTAATTGGACAATATATGTAGAGTAGGACACTGATCACCAACATAGATGCAATATCTTGGTTTGGATTTAGGTTCAACTTTGAGATCAGATATAATTATATTGTCTTTGATAATGATCCAATGACGTTTTGGTCCAATCAGTTCAACATGCTTTTCTCTCACTTGTTTTTAATTGGACAATATTATATGTAGAGTAGGACACTGATCATCGACATACATGCAATATCTTGGTTTGGATTTTGGTTCAACCCAACCAAGTAAGACTCGATTAGAACAAATGTGTTTTAAATGTTGGTGTCCTCTTCTTCTTCTTCGTTTAAAGTAAAATTTCAACAACTTATCTGAAAGCTCAATTTTTTTTCGGTCTTGGTAGCATAATTTGTGACTTAAAAATAATATGTAAATTTGAAAAATTAAAAAGTCTCTATTCACTTTCATTTAGACAATTCAGCCTATTACAATTGATTATTATTTTTATTTTTACTCACTGCAGAACACCAACATGTGAATTCACACGTTAGATTTTCAAAATTATCATTACATATATTGTTTATTTTTCTTACTTCATTCTTTATATTCAAACTGGTCGTTATAAAGGTTCGATTGGTTGAACCAGTGGAATTGCCCAATGGCCCTCACTCCTATTTAACCTCCGGTACCATTTTCAAAAAATTGCCTATAATTAGAGACCGGAATGGTGGACTAAAAGTCATTAGTTTTTTTCTTGAAAGATGGGTATGTGGAAATCTTTAATTAAGGTTATCACCTTTGATTCATATATCTATCCATTTTTTATGGATGACCACGCTCTTAATTTATTAAAATTTCATTTGGTTTATTTGAAGAGAAGTGCAAGTGTATATATAGATTGTGCAAATGGAAAATTGGATATCGTTGCTCTAAACCGCTTCCTCATTTTTCCAAGCGAGAGGATCCACAAAAAAAAATCAACAGTTCAAACATATGGAGAGAGAGAGAGAGAGATCTATGCAAACACATGCTAAAAAAATTCCTCAGTTTAATAACAAAAGAACGAAAATAAAATTTGTCGTATTTTATGGAATGGGCTATAATTTTCACATCGTTAATTGAAGGAAACTTTCTCAAACCATATCTTTGGTTGGTGGATTACAAATTATGAACATAACATGCATGTAAAGATCAATGTGGATGATGTCCATGTTATCCTAACTTAATGCTTCTATTTATTACTAAATTATCTAACTAGAAAAGGCCAACTCATCAAGACTCCATCTATCTCGCAATCTCATGTCATAACTGATGTTAAAACAAAAGCTGGAAATTACAGCTCAAATTTTGGCTTGATTATTCTGTTCCACATATTTTGTCATCTTTTTCTAAATCGAGGCATCATCCTCAATATTCTAATATAGACTGAAACATTTTTGGTTACAGTTAAAAACTTGTCTAACTAAAAGAATAAAATGCTTATCTTCTCCATGAACAAGAGGTTATAGTAAGTATTGTTGAGCTAGGTAATATTATCTAGATCTTAGTGAATCATCTATAACCTCAAGTTATCTCGATAAGTAGTACCATGAGAGATGAGCATGGACGTAGACACATCTCCTAATTTTTTAGTGAGAAATTAATTTTCTTTATCACATGTACAAAATTAGGGACAAATTTAATGACACAAGTAGGATTTGTAAAGTTGACATGTGAGAGAAATTTAAAAGGGACAATCCGTTTTAACAAAAGACAAATTAAAATTTTGATCAAAATCTATTAAATCCACCTAACCATGTGCCAAAAACTTAAATAAAAGGAAATTGCGTGAAGAGCAACGTGTCGCTCCGAGGTTCCTTACCTCGCTCACAAAGTACACGAAGTGGAGATTCAACAGAGTACCAATTTATGTGAAGCAAAGTGCTAAGAAAAATGAAAAGATTGGACAAGAAGCACCGACACAACTCCATTATTCATTCCACATATTAAAAAAGAAAAAATAATGAAAAATTCAAAAAAATAATAATAATAATTGTAAAAATTGAATACACAAACATTGGCTGTGCCACATAAGACGGTCGGCATGCTAGCAAGACTACTTTGTCAGTGATTTCCGATTAAAATTTGTTGCAATGACTAAATTTATAAATGGTAAAAAGATTTAGGATATGTTGATCATATAAAAAGGTTTATGATTAAATTGACATAAGTATTATAGGTTTAGGTTTTTTGTTAGTAAGTTTCCTATTATGAATGACTTCATGCTAACATGAATCAAGGCAAAATGTAAACCTCACACTCCTACGAATTGCCTAGCTCTTTCCTCTCACAATGACCAGAGAGTCGAATCCAACATAGATCTTTTCCATCAACTTATTAAAGGGCGCACTCACGGACTGGCCTGTGGCACACATGTCACGTGTCAGAGGTCATCCAAGCTTCTTCCAAGATATTTCCATAGAATTTCAATCACGGCACTACTTTAGCTAAAATTCTCAATCAATCCATCATTTTCAAAGCATAATTATTCAACATCTTGACTCTAAAGGATAGCATCATGCAAGAGTTAATTTCCAGTGTGAACAACTTGACTTTAACATGAGAATCGATTCTTTTTTGGCCAAAGACTTAAGTGTTGATTAACACGTCTTTTAGCAAAAGACCAATTATCCTTGAAGTCTTTGGGGAGGGTATACTTGCCAATCTAGAGAAAGGGATTGATTTATCCTTTGGGGCAACAGAAAAAGTGGTTTCCACTATGAACACCTTTTAAAAGTTGCCAAGTAAATTTCCACTGTCAACACGTAAAGTATCGAATTTTTTCATTTAGTGGGCCAGGGAGAACACATTTTCACTTTGATTTGCGTGGCCACCCGGTCCAATTACAGAGATAACTAACAAAGTGTCTTTCGATTCTACAGTGGGAGGTTTTCTTGCCAATTCATTTTTAGTTTTGTTACATATGGTTTAATTGTTAGATATGAAGCTTGTCAAAATTTTATATGATAAACATATCATTAATTGGAAAAATTGATAGTATGATATGATTTTCATATTGGCGATGAATGGATCTTTGCAAAATATATGATATGGCATGTAAATAGGTGAATTCACAAATTTCCTATCACTTTATTGCCAATGAAGAGAATTCTGTCACTTTATAACTGGTGAAAATAAATTTTGAAGTCAGAAACACATTAAGCTTTTGAATGAGTTTTTTGAAAGGGTTTCAGTATTATATCTTCAATATTCTCACAATAAATAATCGATTAGCATGAATTTTACAAATTACAAAAATTATAGAAATCTATAAAAAGTCAACGAAAAAAGTTGCCTACGATTTCGAAAAAGTTATGAAACAAAAACATGTGTCTTAATATTGCTTCACCAACAAGAATGAGATACATAAATATTAAATTAGCATATCTTTTGATATTTCTTTATGGATTTTCACTAACAATTGTTTTTTTTTTTTCCATCTTTGGTTCTTTTTTCCCCTTTAAGTATTGTGTGTGGAGCCATGTTTTATGCATCATGGCCTTTCCTGGTTATACATTCACAATGTCTCTGACTGCAATTCTATTTCACATTTTACTATGTTTATGGATCGACTGAATTTTTGGTTTGTCCTGAAGTATGACTATATAAAGATAAATGCTCGTCCTTTCTTACCTTTGATGTTCAAGTGTGGTAGAACGGCAATTTTCTGGGTTAATTGGCCTAAGCTGTCTTGTGATCTCCAAATTGTTATGTCCCTGGAGTTCAGGAAAACCAAAATGAATGCATTGGACGACCTTATACTTGCGCTAAAATTTGATTGAATCATGACTTGCAATTACCCTTGCAATCATGCTTATACGGGAAATATTTACTAGCCCATTCGAATTACTTGGGTTTCCATTTGCGTTTTGTATTTCCATGTGAGGAATATGATATCTCAGCAGTATATTTGATCGGGAGGTTTCTTAGCAGAGGTTAAAGTTGAAGAACAAAGAGTTTCTAGGAGAAGCTAGCCGTATGCTGTTTAGAACCTTTAACTTCGTCAAATCCAAAAAGGCTGGCTGTGGCGACTTGAAGATGAAACAATTTGCATAATAAGGATCACTAACTCTAAGTAAAGGTGAAAGCTAATCTGAAGAATTGAGGATAGAACTAATAAATCAATGGACTGAAATTGAGAAATTGTGTAAGTGTTCATTGACTGTGGATACTTTACAACTGGTCAATCTTGGCTTTATATAGCCTTGTGGAAAATATAACCGTCCATATGCGGTTGTCTTTTTGAAATACAAATCTCAATTGTCCCCGAAATTCTTAGATTTGCACTTATTATCTTCAACAAGCCTTGTGCGGCCTTATTTAAAGTAGTCACAATCCCTTGAATATCCTCCAGCTCAACCATCGATCAAACATTCTTATACAATTTTCACGTGCCATTGCATGTCAATGAGTCCATCATCACCCAAATTGTCATTGGCTAATCCATTGTCAATCGGTGACAGTTGACTTTGCATAATGATTTCGAGCTCTTCTCTTTTGAAAATTTATGTGTTAATAAAATTTATTGAAATGTCAAAAATGTGAGCATTTCCTTCCTGCAGTGGACATTCTCCCGCTCATACTTTGAGCATTCTTCTTTTGAAAATTAAAAGAACATTTCTTCCTGTCATACGAGCACTTGATTTTTTTTGTTTTGGATCTAAGGGAGGTGATCACACCAAGCCTCAGTGAGATTATAAAAGAACTGTTTTTTGTGATAAAAGATTTTTTTTTTTTTTTTGTGCAGAGTAGTGTGATAAAATTTAGGGAAAAATTTAAACAAGGACTTGAAGTGAGATTATTATTACAAAAGAGTATTCGAAATAGATTTTATCTCAAATGAGAATATGAAATAATAAAATTAATCTTAAAAGTGGGGCCTGACGAGTACATGCATTTCACATGCTATACCGAGCTTTGTTCTGGGCATTTACTTCTAGGAATTTTTTTTTCTTTTCTTTTTCTTTTTCTTATTTTTCTTTTTCTTTTTCTTTTCTATTACATCATCTTCTTCTTCATCGACGATGACGGCTTGGGCTTGGACTGAGCGTTTGTGATACTGATTTCCTAAAGGAGAGCTAATCTGGTATGAAGAAGGCGGAAGCTCTGAGATAAATGGCCGACTTGTGCCCAAACCGGCCACCTTGGATTGTCTCCATAGCCAAGGATGAGGACCAAATATGGCTTCTTAGACCTTCTATGAACGGAGCCCTACAAGTGGATGGCGGTTTGCTTGTCGTCCAAGGCTACAGTGTAGGATGAGAGGCCACATGACCATAAACAGAGTGACAGCAATGAATCTATGAGCGATAAGAAGTAGCGTCTTGTGGAGGTCCTGAGATGTGACAGCAGGTTCTTGAGGATGTGAATGGTGGTGGAGATATAGAAGGAGAGGAGGTGGGGGAGATTGGAGGAAGCCATTGAAGTGGGTATGGATGAGCTTGGATATGCGTGTTTCACCTTTCAATTAAAACCTCATTTTTTGGCATTTGAAGCGTTTTATGATCGTCATGCAGATGAAGGAACAAGAGAACGAGATTGTGAGAAAAGCACACGCCATTGTTCTTTATTTCTTTTTTTTTTTTCTGAACACCGCAGACACACATGTCGCTGTTGATCGGAGAAAAAGGGCAAAGCATGGAGGAAGAGAAACTGTGGAGGGGATATTGAATTCTCTTGCCCAAATTCGTTGGTGTGATTTTTCTTCCAAATTGGTACAACCCGCTATATTTACCGAAAACTTATATATATATATATATATATTTATATCATAAAATATTTCAAATTAATATAGACCCCAAATTAATTTTTGTGTCATAAAATATTTCAAATTGATATATTCGTGTCACATTTATCTCAAACTAGTATACTCGTGGCACAATTTATTCCAAATTGTGGTAAATTTGGGATTTTTGGGGTAAATGTGGCACAAATACCAATTTCAAATTTTTATGATATAAAAATTAGTTTAAAGTAAATGTGTTACGAGTATATACATTTGGGAGTTCTTATGACATAAAAATTAATTTTTGGTTAATGTGATATAAATGTACTAATTTGGAGTTTTTAATGACATTAGACATTTTCTCTTTTTTCTTTCTTTTCTTGAAAAATTATTGGCGTTCGGTGGAAGCCTAACCAATAATCAATTTTTTCTTTTTAAGAATGAACTCGAGAGTCAGCTAAGCAAACGAGAAAGAAGAAGATGAATGGAGAAAAACAAAAAGAAAAAGAAAAAAAGCCTCGGATAAAATTGCCCATCAAATCCTTATTTGAAATTAAGCTGATTATGTTTTTTTTTTTGAGATTAAGTTGATTACTTTAGATTTTTATTTAAGATAATTTTCACTTTGAACCCTATTTTGACAAAAAAATTATCATTATAGGTTTTTATTTGAAATTTTCCCTAAACTATATATGGTGTATGAAGATATTTTTACTTAAGCCCTTTCAATTAGGAGTGAGATCAAATAAATTAATTTAGATAAATTTTGGACCCTATTCACTGGAATTGGTTCCATAATTTTTTGAAACTTAAAACTTACCTATAAGCCCTTTCAATTAGGAGTGAGCAATATCATATAATTTAAATTTACCCTAAATTTACACTATCATAGGTTTCACATTAAATGAATCATCATATTTAATGATTATCATTTACTGTTATAATTCACTAACCATAACTCATAATTTAGACATATGAAGAATATAAAACACTAATAAATTAAAATGCTTAATCATAGATATCATCAAAAAAAAAATTTAGACTAGTGGTTTATCTTATTATGGATGTAATAAAATATTATGGGAAACGTATAAATATAAAATATAAAAATTTATTCAGAATCAACTTATTCTAATTTTTATTTTTGAAATTTATGAAAATATATTTTTGAAATTTGAAATCGAAATTCCAATCAATCGGATTCCCTACCCTATAATCATGCTCATTCCTACTTTCAATTGTTTTTTGTCTTGTACAAATCTTAGTTTTTGGAAAGCAACATTAGCCTCTTTCCACGCGTTTGTAAGAGAGAGAGAGGGGGGAATCTTTTGGCGAGCTCATGTGAATTGTATTGTCAATCGATCGCAACATGACAAAGGGTTCGAGGAAAACGTCTCGCTTTACGGGGCCCACGCCACATCATTATTGTTGCCGTGTTTTGTTTGTCATTGTCCGATGGTCACTTCCAATTATTGATTTGGACAAGGCGTCCTGAACCACGAGATGAGTGATGTCCACATCATTCCTGAATTTCCTTCTCACTTCGATTTGCGTGGCCACGCGGTCCAATCAGAAAGGCAGCGAAGAAATTTCCTTAAAGTCTAGAGGGTATTCTTGCCAATTACCAGGAAGGGATTGTTTTGGTGGTCTTGGACAAAAAGGTGAGGGTTAAAAGAAGTTTTCTTCGCTAAAGAAACGCACGCAAACATCACAACACTTCGTATTGTACCAAAGCGCATCCGGTTCATCGTTTGAGGAAGGAGAAAAAGTTGAGCTTTGTTCAAGTGTCGAGGGCTTGGCCTCGTGATTGAAGAGGAGAAACGCATTGGTAAGAAACGTCAACCTGATCACCAGAAATTATCGAGAAGCTCGTTCTTGTTTTGAGATTTTTGCTTTGATGACTACAGCGTGAGGCGCAAAGGTAATTTTCTGATTGTACTACCTTTCGGAACTCGAAGACGACTTGATCCACTCTCAGGTAACTTTTCTAAAACACAAAACTCGTTATATTAGTTTCATCTCTACGTTGCTCCTCCATAAAAAGGCCCAACCTTCATTCTCTAGTGTTTTTCATTTTACTCATTGCACGACACCTTACATTCTTTAAAGCATATAAAACATTACATGTGAAATTCACACATCACTTTTTCAAAATCATCATCACATAAATTGCTTTTTTTCTTAATGTATTCTCTTTATAAACTGTTGGTCTTGTTGGACCCAGTGCAATCGCATACTGGCCCTTGCTCCAGTTTGATTCTCAAAATATTACCTTTGATCAGGGACACTAGAATAGTTTGAGATATTTGCTTCGATGACTACAGGTTGAGGCGTGAAGATATTCCTCCAATTGTATTGCCTCTTGTGACTCAAATACGACTTGATTTGCTTCAAGGTAATTTTTTCTTAAACACAAAACCCATTATGGTGAATTTAATCTACTACGTTGCTCCCCCAAAAAAGTCGGCCTTCCTTCTCTAGTTTATTATTAATTGATATTGGAGTTTTACTTGTCGCAAGACACCTCACATCCTGTAAAGCATACAAAACATTGTATGTGAAATTCACACATCACTTTTTCATGATTATCATCACATATATTGCTTTTTTTTTCTTTAATACATTCTTTTTATTCAAACCCGTTGGTATAAACGATTGGTCCGGTTGGGCACAGTGCAGTCACATGCTGGCCCTCACTCGAGTACGGTTTATAAACATTACCTTTGACCAGAAACTAGAATGGTTGACTTTATAGTCACCCGTTTTTCCTTAGAAGGTGGGTGGGCGATAATCTTTAATCAAGGGACCTCAACTTTGGTTCTGGTTCTTGTATCTATACATAAAAATTTCTTTACTGGACGAGCTCGCTCTTAATTTATTAAAGCTTCATCCGATGATCCCAAAGTAAAGCAAGTTATACAAATGGGGATATGGACATTGTTGCTCTAAACCTGCTTCATCCTTTATACTAAGTGAGAGTATCCACAAACGGACAAACAATTTGGAAGTGTGCGTATATATATATACCTGTTTATAATTACGAGCTATCTCACCAGCTATATATTTTCATACATAGAGTAAATAATAAATAAGTGCGATAAAATGTGTATGGCGATGAAGTAACTAATAATGGAATGTTAGTCTCTTTTCGCACATTTGTAAGCGAGAAAGGGAAATCCTATGGTGAGTTAATGTAAATTACTGCTCCTTAATCAAAAGTTGTCCTTATTAGATGGGAAGGGTTTGAGGATAACGTCTTAGTTTATGGGACCACAATAACACCATAATTTTCACAAAGCATGGTCATTAGTGAATGATGCCTTTCGGTTGAGTCGAAGATAATGATTCAAAGCATAAGTTGCCAGTAAAGAAGATGATTATGGCACTAGAAGAATGACATCATTTATACAAATAATTTCCACTTTGAACACAACAACTCTTACATAAGTATCGCAACTTTTTTTTTTCTGGGCAAAGACTTTGGCAAAAGACCAATTTGGGACCCTATTTTTTTAAATCACCGAAGGTTGACCATTGCATTAATTGGTTCGAAAGTTTCCTTACGCTGTCCAATTTGCCCTCCTACGAGTTCCAATTGCAAAGACATTGCGACATTTTTGACTTGGTTATGCTTAATAATTGCTTTCTTGATGAAACGTTTCTCCAATCTAACAAAGACTGGTATTGCATATACTTTCAAAATGTTTCAAGAAATTAAGGTGTTTTCCACATTCGACCCCCCATTCATTACAATGCGATTCTGTTCAATTTTTAGGAACCAGGAACACCAATTTTCCTATTTCTCTTCCTACAAAATCGCTTTCATAAGGTATTTGATAAGTCCCAATGTACATCAATGCGGTGATTAACATTCAGTCATGTGTACTAGTCAACTTTAAAAGTCCAAGTACTCCATGATTTTTATAAAAAAAAATTATTAGATAAGGAAAAATCAAAATTTTCATTTTCTTTTATTCAGGACAAGCAGGTTTCTTAGATGAAAATTCCAAATCCGTAAAAATTTTGTATAACATCAAAAGGGACAAAAATGATCCCACTTTTCAAATGTCTCCGAAAAGGCTCTTACTCTTAATCGATGGACGGAGGGGGTCACTCTTTATCTTTTTACGTCCAAATGAACCTACAAGGCAACTAACGCGACAAACGCGGCGCACATATAAGCTGACGCGTCGTTTTCTCAATTAAAAAAGTAAACAAAGTACAATTAGTAATTCTGAACTCAAAATAAAATGATTTCTGTTTAAAAACAAAAAACAAAAAGCCAGAAGCAGAAAGAGCATGTGTTCGGTTGTGGCGGCCACGGCACTGTCCAGGTGGAGTGGAGCCGCAACCGCCACGACGTTGCTTTCGGTGCTCTTTCGACTACGGTGGCCAATGCCATAATCAGTTTCTCCGGCCAACATAGCCCGCAAAGTTAACCATGGAGAAGGCGCTGTTGGCAACGTCGCTTGGGACAAGCTGTCTAGTCTTGTCTTGCTCGGCCTCACCATCTCTCTTGTAGCTCGGCAAAAGGAAAAACATAAAAGAAAAGGAATGGCCATAATCACAAATCTGCTCACAAAGATCACATAAGTGATGTCGGTGATGACCATTGAAATCACTTGCAAGCCTTGCCTCAACCGATCTCTCAACCCCGATTACGACCCTGATGACGAACGGTGGGCTCGCGCTTGTGCCCCTCTAATCGCCCGTCCTAACCCTAACCTTGTATATTTAATTCCAAAGCGCATCGAAGAGAACTCCTCTGCATCTTTTCAAATTAGTCTGAACAATGCTCTCTGTGGTAGGTATAATGTCCGATTCATGACTTTTTTCCCTTTCAATCGTTCCTCTTTTCACTATTTTATTTTTTGTTTGTTTTTCTGCAAATTGAAAGGAAGAAAGGGAAGCAAAATGTTGCATTTGCTTTTGCTTCGAGATTCTTTACTTTTTTTTTTTTTTTTTTTTTTTTTTTTTTGCCTTTTCTCTTTAATAAAATTATCTTGTTTTAAGTTTTAAATCATCTGTTTTACTTTTTTTTGTTATTTTTACAATAATAAAATTTCAATTCAGCTTAACACGTGAGCGCCGTTTACCATGGAGGCTAGTTGGAAAAGATAATAGTGACCATGTTTGTTTGTTAAAAAAGAATATGTGCTTTTTTGACATATATAGCAAAAGGAATCATTTTTATCTCTATGATGTAAGAAACACGATATTTTCTGGAGTTGGCCTACCAGTTATGTGAGAACTTCAAGTGACACTTCAACCCACTGTGGCCATTGGACTCCGACTCCTATTTGTTAACAACTTGCTCTGTCTAAGTCCACATAGCACGATCAATGGAAAAAACATATGAAAATGAAAAAGAAGTGTCGTGTCTCCTTCCACGCTTTCGAGAATGAAGACAAAAAGAAAGAAAGACATTAAAGCCCCGTTCGTTTCGCGGAAAATAATTTCCGGAAAAACGTCTTCCGGATTTTCCCGGCGGTTGTTTCACGTATAATGAATTCATTGAGAAAAATGTTTTGTGAAAAGAAAAAGTCTTCTAAATTATGGGAAAATATTTTCCACTTTTGAAAAGTGGAAAATATTTTCTTCACTTCATCTCTCTTATCTCACACCTCTACAAATCCTCACTTCCTCCTCCCATTTTTTTTTTTTTTTCTTCTTTTCTTTTTTATTTGAATTATTTTTTAATTTTCTTTTTTTTTTTTTAATTCAAATTATTTTTAATTTCCTTTTTCTTCTCTATTTGTTTTCTTTTTCTTTTCTTTTATTTTTTTCCCATCTTCTTCTTTCTTGACTAGTCGTTGGCTATTATTGAGCAAACCTCGAGCTCGTCGATCTCAAGTTCGCGTTCTGCCCTCTTGCTTATCCTTTTCTTTATTTACTCTACCCTGCAAGCTCGCGCTTTGTACTCTTGCTTATCATTTTCTTTATTTACTCTATCCTGCAGTTGTACATTACTCGAGCAAAATGCTCTACATGCTTTGCTTCTTTTTTCTTTTGTTTATTAGAACACAAAAGATGTAGGGGAAAATATGCCACTCAACTGGAAGATTCTCATGAGGGCTATACATAATTTACTTCTTTTCTCTTTTACTTCTTTTTAAAATCCATACGAACATTTTTTAAAGTAGATGAGCATTTGACAACAATGAGAGAACAAAGATATAAGCAAGTTTGCCTTAATTTAAAGACAAATTCATATTTGATGGATTTATAGGTCGGTAAGTGATGCATGTCTAAGTGGTGAAGTCTTAGAAAATATTTTCCTTACTGAACACTAAAAAATATTTTTTGAAACATTTTCAAGTTTTAGCTGAACACCTGAAAATATTATCATTTTCCTGGAAAATGACTACTGGGAAAATATTTTCCAGAAATAGCCAATTTTTCGTGAAGCGAATGAACCCTAAAGGTCTTTGCCATCGACAAGTTGGAATTGACCCTCGTGGTCTGGGCTTGGGTTGAAATTGCGTTTTAGGGCAATCGAGATACCTGGTGATATCTGTTCCTCTCCAACATTTTGTTTTCCTCTAATATTACACCAGTTCTCAACTACTTAATTTCTTAATAGCAAGTTGTGTGTTAATAAAGTTGTGATTTTATGTTGTCTAGTTTTGTTAGTGTTTTTCTACTGGTCATTTGCAATTATTGATCTGGGCAAGTTGGACAGAACCGCTGTGATGATTTTTGTCCTCATCATTTCCCCCTTATATTATATAATTCTCAACTAATCAATATCTCAATTGCAAGTTTTTTTTTTTTTTTTAATTGATGAACAATGAATATGCTTATTTGTGTTGCGGGCGTGCGTGCGACAGAGAGAGGTAGGGCAATGAAAACTTTGTTCAAGTAAAAAAATAGAGTTAGTAGTGCTCAATATAAAAATGGCCCCACGCCACCCTGTTACGATTAAGAATAGAAAAGCTACATTAAAGAATTAACAATCTAAGCAATGAAGTATTTTATGGACCAAAATTACAAACTAAATAATTTTACAAAATGTGATTTAGTCAATTAACAATAAACATAGAAGGTAAAGAGGAGATGAGAGAGAAAAAAATATGGTGAATTGGAGATTGACCTTGTCTTGGAACATAGAAGGTTATTTTGATCAAATAAAGTATTCGTCCCAAGCCAAAGAGGGGATAAAAATAGCCTCAACCTATTTATTTTATTTAAAATAAAGCAATAGCAACGAAATTTTTACTTGGTGCAATGTTATACTTAATTTAGAATTTGTCACATTTAGATATGACCATTTTAAAAAAATTATCTTTTAATCCATGGGTAACACGACATCTGCTAAGCTCTAAGAAGCACCAGCTATCAAAACAAATGGTGAATGGCGCAAACATCTAAACAATTACTAGCTCTCTAAGAAGTGCACGGCATCTTTTGATTTGTAACATCTACTTATTGCTTTCTTGCAAAATCATGAAAATGAAAAGAAATGATTTAAGCTTTGAAATATTGAGAAGTAGCTCTAAATGATTATGACCGTCAATTTTCAAAAGATTCGACAATTGTTGAACTACTATGAAAAAAATTTAGCTTCCTTCTGCACGTGGCAGACCAGTAACGTGTTGCTTGGGTGCACCGAGTGCGATGAGCCATCGTGGAGCAACCAAGTTTTTTCCCAAGTAACTCTACGTTCTAAGTTGCTCTTGCTGATATTCCTCAGTCTCTGTTTCTTTACATCGCTCTTGCTTCCGTACACTCCAGGCTCTCTCTCTCTCTCTAGTTTTGTTGCACTGTTCTGACTGGTCAGTTCTGTTCTCTTTTCAGTTTCCTTCGCACGCATTTGTTTAAGCGAATAATAAAAGGAGGCAACAAGAAGAGAATCAAAAGAGGGGGCTGGGCGGAAGGAAATTCTAGAAATTGAAGAAAGAAATTATGGGCGAGACATTTGCCATTTCCGTTGCATCGAATCTAGTGTTGAAACCCCTCGAGCACCTGTTTGCTCCCATTGGACGCCAATTTGGGTACGTGCTGTGCTACAAGAAATGCGTCGAAGATCTCAAAAATCGAGTCAAGGAGCTGGAGACCGCGAGGGGATGGGTGCAGAGCTCCGTCGATGAAGCCGTGTACAACGGAAAACTTATACACGAGAGAGTTGAGAATTGGCTGAAGAGTGTGGAGGAGGAGACTAAGAAGGCAGATAATCTGCTAAAACGCACCGCAAGTGCAAAAAGTGCTTGCTTTCATGGGTGGCTTCCGAACCCCGTGGTGCGCCATCCAATTGGCCGGGAGGTGAAGAAGATAATTCAAGTCATTCAAGAACTTCATGAGGAAAGCCGAAATGATGTCTTCCAGAAGGTCTATCGTGAGAATCCTCCTATAGGACATGTCACTGCTACCCCTTCTGCTGCGAGATCTGTTGACAACAAAGAAGATGTCCAGGAGTCCAAAGAAGATGTCCTGGAGTCCAGGGCCAAAATCATGGAGGAAGTAATGAAGGCTTTAGCCGATGATAAGGTAAGTGTGATTGGGGTGTGGGGAGCAGGTGGGGTGGGCAAGTCCAAGCTTTTGGGTGACATCAAAAAGCGAGTTGAGAAAGACCAGAAGCCATTCAATTGGGTTGCCATGGCAAAAGTATCACGCACTCAAGATATAAAAACAATCCAGGATGAAATCATTGACGCGATTGGCCTCCACCAGATAAATGAGAAAACTGCTAGTGCGAGAGCACAACGTTTGCGTGAAAGATTAGAAAGTAGTCTGCAAAAAAACATTCTCATAATAATAGATAATTTGTCGGAAAAGTTAGAGTTGGAGGATGTTGGAATCCCTTGTGGAGATAATAATAAAGTAAGAGGCTCTAAGTTATTGCTATCGTCTAGAAATCGAAATGTTTTGCGTGATGACATGGGCTGTGACGAACTATTCCCACTTAAAGAGTTACAGCATGATGAAGCACGTATACTTTTTGAAAGGAGAGTAGGGAACAAAGTTAACGATCCTGAGTTTAAAACTTGGGTAGATGGAGTGGTCAGGAATTGCGGAGGCCTGCCACTTTTGATTGTTCAGTTGGCAAATAGGTTGAAGCACAATGGCTTGGCTGCATGGAGGAATGCTTCGACCTATAAAAATCTGTCTGATGTTAAATCAGTTGTGGAATTAAGTTATCAGGACTTAAAAGATGAGAGGATCAAATTATTGTTCTTGGTTTGTGCTCTAGCCTCTGGGAGAATTTCCATGAGGGATTCCCTTCTCTACTCCTTGGGCATGGGCTTATTAAAAAAATTCAGCGAGACCATCGAAAAAGCTAGAGATATGTTGTTTGAGGATCTACAGACCCTACAGGACTCTTCTTTGTTACTAGATAGTGATAATATGGAATGGTTCAGAATGCATGACATAATTGTTGACGTTGCCATCTCTCTGCATGACGAATTTATGGACATGAAATGGAGCGCCTTGGTCGGGAGGAAGGATTATGGGTTTAGAGAATGGTCAAAGGATGAACTTAGAAGATGTACGGCGATATCCTTCTCTCATTATGGAATTGATGGGCTTCCAGAAAAATTGGACTGCCCAAACTTGAGGATGCTTCTGTTACTCGGATGGAACCCGTCTCTCAAAATTCACGATTCGTTTTTTGACCATACGAAGAAGCTTCAAGTCTTGGTCATTGTTGGCTTATCTTTCACCCATCTACCTTCGTCAATTGAGTTCCTTGAAAACCTCAAGTCGCTATGTCTTGATAACTGCAATTTGAACAATGTGACTGTTCTTGGAAAGCTGAAAGGATTGCAATTCCTAAGCTTGAAATCATCTTTAATTGCTCGACTGCCCAAAGAAATAGGGGAACTAACAGAATTGAGATTTTTGGACTTGACAAGTTACCAGCTCAAAGTTATCGATCCTGGTGTGCTCGGAAGATTGGTTAATTTAGAAGAGTTGTATATTGACGAATTTGATCAGTGGGAGATCGAGAATGAAGTATCGCAAAGCAATGCCAGCCTAGCTGAGTTGAAGAGCATGAAAAAGTTGAGAACTTTGTCCATCACCATTCCTGATTCTGCCAAGCTCTCAAGTGATCTGCCATTTGGGAATTTGAACAAGTATAAGATCCGAATTGGGGGCATTCGGGGTTGGTGGAATAGATACAAAGAATCCAATATTTTAAAGCTCAAGTTGGATTCGGTCAATCTTCTTCATGAAGTGTGGATGCAGAGATGTTTGCAGCTAACGCATGATCTCCACTTGGATGGATTGCAGGACGGCGAAGCTAGCATTCACAGATTGTGCAACAAAGGTTTTCAGGAATTAAAGCATCTTTACGTACAAAATAACCCCTCATTTAAGTACATTATTGACACCTCACACTGCCCTGCATTTGTGAAATTGGAATCACTGTTTTTAAAGAATCTGAACAAATGGGATAAGATTTGTCGCGGTGTTCTTGCCCCAGAATCCTTCAGTAAATTAAAGATTGTGAAAATGGAAAACTGTGGTGAAATCAAACGTTCATTTCCTTCGTCCATGATGAGAATATTCTCGCAGCTTGAAGACATTAAAATAAGCAAATGTCATTTGATGCAGCAAATTATTGCAGACGCTGAGGCAGGTGAAGATGGAGATGAAATAGATGATGAACCTAAAGTGAAGCCATGCAAGTTGCGTAGATTGACGTTACAAAATTTGCCAAAAATGACAAGCTTTTGTGAAACCATGGACCATGGGGTCGTCTTCTTCAATGAGCAACAGGTAAATTTCATGCTTTCTAAAAGAGTCATGTTTCCATGCTTCGGGAACATCCCAGTTGAAGGAAACCTTCTCTGGCTAGTCCCTCTAATTCATGAGTTACAAACATTGGATATTGCATTCAACTAAATATATTAATAATGAAAAAATACTTGATTAAGCAAGAGTTATTTCATTACTCAATTCGTGATACCCTTAAAAATGAAATTTGTGGAAAGACTGACAAAATAACGTAAATACAGTTTCCGACGTGTATAGCCTTTTCTAATTTCCTCCATACCTTTCAAAGTTAACGGTTGAAGTCCCACACATGGTGCGATCTCAAAAAAAAAAAAAAAAAAAAAAAAAAAAAAAATTGACTAGTTGAATTATTTCCTTCAAAGATATAATGTATAGAAATTTTGTGAAATTTTAACAAAGTATATCCAATTATAGTAATATTTGGATCGTCTAATATTTTGTGTTAAAAGGTATTGATTTGATTCAAATTTGATTATATAAATATTTGATTTATAAACACATTGTAGTATTGATTTTAACATTTATCTCAATTTATTTTTTGTGGAAATGTGTTTCTACACAAACTTTCGTGATATAAAAATTTTATCCTATGTGACTACAGAATGAAAATCGAATGTACTATTCAATAGGCCAATTTGTTTCGTTAATGTGGTACGTTAACAAGTTGTTCGTGAGTAATTAAACTCTTTCGCTCTAATATGGACCTTGTGTGTTGATAAAATCTATGACAAAACAGCATTTTAACCAGTTTTATAATATTTATTGTAGAATTAATGTGCACTGCACATGTTTAAATTTCTTTTTTGATAATAAAATATTGTTTGGAAGCATTTATTAGAAACACATCTAGCATTAATTTGCTCACAATTGCTTGGATTAATTAGTTTCTGTAATTGTTCTGCTAGTATAAGATAAAGAATGGAAACCCTTTCTTGAATTATTTGTTCAATATTATGTTTATCGTATGACCCAAATCGCAAAAGCATGATGTTCGATGGCTCCATGACTAACTCTCCACATGAATTAACCTTTTCATGACAAGAAAGGGAATCTTAGGTTCTTATATAGGCAGATTAAACCCATTGCTGAAATTGACTTTGATGCCCATATGGTGCTGCTGCGACCAGTTCATGGATCTTATGGCAACCAGGGATCTTAAATTGATGAACCCCTTTTTGACTTTGGTTCGATAAGTCATCTATTCCGCATCACAGATACACTGGAATTTTAGCCCATGTTATGTACGGGAACAACAAATTTTTCTGACTATTTCATAAATTTATAATTACCTTTTAGTTTCAATCTTTTGATAAGGCATGTTTTTTTTTTCTGGAATACTTTGAAGAAAAAAGCCAGTCTCAAATTACACCTTTTTATCAATTAAAAGTATAGTTTTTATCGGTTGGTCAATCACAAGCCCTTTAAATAATGTTCATCGTTATGTTTAATGTTGTTCTATGTCTTTTTTTAACTTAATATGTTGATAATTCATGGCCATTTGGTAGCAAATAATCGAGATGGTTTTTTTTTTTACATTGTCGTTTGAGATAATAAATAAAACCATAATTAATGACTACAAGAATTTTGGGTCTATGCCATTAATTTGTAAAATTTAGAAAGCACAAAATGTGAGGGTAAATTCAATACCTCAATAACCGAGGGATTATAACTTCCTTCTTCTGTCACATATATAATGTAGTCCCAATAACATAATAGGCAAATGATAAGTCAAAAGTGTAAAAGTTGATATAATTTGAAGGTAAAATTCAAAAATCACTACTCGGGCTTTTCTTCCATCATCTTCAAATCTATTACGTAATATTATTTCCTTTATTAATTTTTAACACCCAACGCGTGTTCATAGTTTTCAATTACAAGTTTTGTTAGATTATGTGGGTTTATTCACTCCAGCTAAATAAAAATCGATGCATATGCCTTCCTCACATGATTCTCCTGACTTTTGAAGGTTCCATTGCCTTGGTTGGAGTCCTTGACACTGTCTGAACTTCCCAAATTGAAAGCGATATGGACCTCTCAATTTCCCTCAGATGTGAGCAAACTAAAATTTCTGACGGTAGAGGATTGTGCGCTCCTGTTGAGCATCATCCCATCAAATTTGCTAATAAAGTTACAGAATTTGGAAGCCATAACAGTTGCAAGATGTCGGTCAATACAAGAAGTATTTGACCTTGGAGGACTGACACCAAGTGAGGATGTCGAGATTCTATCACGATTGGTCAAATTAACCTTGAGTGACTTACCAAGGTTGGAACACTTATGGAGCAAGAATCCAAGAAGAGCGTTGTGTTTCATAAACTTAAGTGTATTGAAGGTGGAAAATTGTGGGAACTTGAGATTTCTTTTTCTTCTTCCATGGCTAAAGCACTCCAACACATAAAAGAAATAAAAATTGTGAGTTGTAAACTATTGGAGGAAATTATGGATATGCAAGAAGAAGAATCTAAGGAAGCTGCATCCATCGACACTATAAAGTTTTCTCTATTATCCTCTTTATCTCTTGAGGAATTGCCAAATCTCAGGAGATTCTCTTATGGGACTTACTATATTCACTGTCCAACCTTAACAAGACTAAGGGTATCTGGATGCCCCAAGATGATGACATTCTCTTCATCTGAAGGAAAGCAACAGTCGATGATTGCCAACACAATTTTACAACAAGCATTTGATCATATCAGCTCTAGCTTGCCCTTGCCTGTATTCTTCAATCAAAATGTGTGTAAATATTTCTGGAATTTTCTAATTTTTGTTTATTGTAGAAATTATTCTCGGTAAGTGTAGTCTTATCACCTATGAAGTAGTCAGAAACTGTGTCTGTCAGCATGTCCTATGAACCCTCTTGCTACTCCATGCATATGTTGCTTTTCTATGACAAGGTTATTATCTTAGGTAACTAGCTTCATTCTTTGAGAATACATTATGGAGCATATTATCAAGGGTAACCAACTTCATCCAAATCAAGATTTTAGAGTTCATGGTCGAGAAACTAACATATGGTCTTTTCATGTAGGTTCTTTTTCCAAGTTTGGAGGAGTTGACCCTTGTGTCGTTGTGTGGGTTAATGAAGATATGGCACGATGAAATTTCTGAAGAATCGTTTTGCAAACTAACATCCGTGACGATCCGAGATTGTGAAAATTTATCTCATATTTTTCCATCAACTTTAATGGAGAGGTTTCAGAGCCTAAAAATTATTGAGGTGGTCAAGTGTACCTCTTTGGAAGCATTAATGGAACATGTTGCTATCACTACTAAGAAAATGCAAAAATGTCGGAACTTCTTAGATTTAAAAGAAGTGAAGTTGTGGGACTTGCCTAGATTGAATGCGTTTGTGACAAGCAGCAATGAAGCAACGTTTAGTCTTCCTAGTCTGACTAATGTTAGCCTGCGTCGTTGCCACAGTTTGAGATATCTCTTCACAAATGACACATCTATGACTCTCGATAAACTTGAGAAGCTAGATGTTTATGGTTGCAATAATATGCAAGAAGTAGTTGCCGCAGAAGAAAGTGAAGAGCGAAAGTTGAAGGCGGTGAAGTTCTCTCATTTACATACATTGAAGCTTTGTTTCCTTAAGAGCTTAATTAGTTTCAGCTCAGGAAGTTGTGCACATGAGTTTCCCTCCCTTAAAAAGCTCTCAATTTTGGAGTGCACTAAATTCAAGGCATTCATACTGAAGCTGCCAGCACCAATAGTGGAGACAATGAATGAGGGATCTGCTGGTTTTGATGAAAGTCCACATTCTTTATTTGATGAGAAGGTTTTCCTCTTTCCTTTATTCTCAATTGTACCATTACTTATGTGATTTGCTTTCTTCTTTGTGATGCTCTAGATGCATAAGCAACTTTGCTTCAATGCCAGTCATTGTGACTTTAGCCAGGTGATGCTTCTATAGGTTACATTTCCCCAATTAGAAAAGCTACGTCTAACAGGAATTCAATCAAGGGGAATTTGGGAGAATGAGATGCCCGATAGGTCCATTTGCCAATTAAAGGTCCTTGAGGTGAAGCAATGTCCCAACCTATGGAATGTCTTTCCTTCATTCATGTGGAAAAGGCAGCTTCACTATATGGAGTCCTTGACAGTTGAAGACTGCCCACGTCTGAGAAACCTTTTTACAATATCTATGGTAAAAAGTCTGGTACAACTCCAATATCTTGTTCTAGGTGGTTGTGGAGAGATGGAGTATATTGTTGCTAAAGAAGAGGAGAAACCTGAAGAAGCAGCTAACATAATTGTAATTCCTAAACTTGTTACTCTGTATTTTCACAAAATGATAAAACTCAGAAGTTTCTGCCATGGAAAGCATATTTCAGAGTGGCCCTCCTTGAAAGAGTTTACTATTGAAGATTGTAAAGCTGTGAAGGTAATTCTAGGAGATGCCAATTGTAGAAGACTAGAGGGCAACGTTCCAATGCAGCAATCGCTTTTGCTGGTCGAAAAGGTTTGCATGCATTCTTCTTTAATGACATATTTTGTTTGTTGTCCCTTATGCTTTGAGCTAGATAATGTAAAGGTATGTGGGGTGACTTCTGCTAACTTATCATTGTGTTTTATAATTTTTTTACTTTAAATTAATAACAAACCTCTTAAAGCTACTTCTTTAAAATAAACACATTGACACCCATATCAAAACTTTTTCATAAGTTTTAAAAACTTGATATATTTTTCTTTCATTCTCAAATTTTAGACTAATGTAATGTTTCATTCATGTTGTAACAGATACAAATAATACTTAGAAGCTAAGCTCCAATTAACATCTTTTAACTAATTTAGACTCTAGACGATGCTAAGGGGGTCAGCTCAAATTTAAATCTTATTCAACGTAAGATCAAGGGATATGATATCACGAGTGCTAAAACTGTCAGTTCGGCACTTAAGTTCTCGATTTTTTTTTTTTTTTTTGTTACATGCATTCAAGTCGTAATAATTGCAACTTTTTATGCACTTTTTAGGACTCGTAGAGTCTTCTGTTTTTACAGACCAAAAAAAAAAAGTCCTGTTTTTTGCAGATGAAAAATCTGCATTTTTATCATATTTGCAGTCCTACGTAGCAATTAATGCAGTGATGGAGCTTCCTCACAAAAAGGTGTTGTTTTACTATTGCCACATCGGAAAAATTCACAACAAAGAATAGAAAAAGGACTAAAAATTAGAAGAAAATCCTACAGTTGAAAAACAGTGAATATGAAAACCGAATTAAAAATAATCCTGGGAGAGATCGCAAGTCAAGGGGGAGGGACTAAATAGAGAGCAGCACTTCCCGCCATTGAGAGCCGACAACGCCACCCAGGGTCGCGGTGAGGGCTGCCGACCCTCGGAGGGCTACTGTCGAGGGCTATGGATGATCAAGGGGAGAAATTATATTCCTGAATTTATTAAATTACGGAAGTTGTTTCAATAAATTCATCCAAATTATTCAGTTCAATTTTATCCCACTTACTTCGCTATTATCATAAGCAAGAGTCCTTTATTTGACTCTTCAAGATATTGAGAGTACTCATCCACGCTCCTTTGTACATTAGAGAATTGATTTTGGACCGTTTTCATGTCTTCCATATAGTTTTTGATTGAATATATTAAATTCTTACCGAAAATGTTGAAATCTTCTCTTAGATCCTTTAAAAAAGTTTAATCGCTTCAAGATTATTCAGGATTTATGATGATCATAGTTACAGCAATCGTTGTACTAATCTTGTCAAAACTATTAAAATAACATGAGAATCATAAAAATAGAAATCGTCATGCCAATCAACGTAATAATCTTAATAACCCCTTACTATTTTCAAATTTCGATATATGCCAGATTTAATAAATATTGAGACAATATTCGAAGAGAATATTATGCCAAACATATAGCGGCTCCATATTAGCAAGCATGGCTGCTGAACTTTCAATGGGCATGAATGCTATTCATAAGCATGTCGGATTAGAAATGCAAGTGTATCAATCAAGATAAGTACCATAGCATTGGCCTTTGGTCTAGAATTATTGCACAATGATAAGATGCAATCAAAGCAAAATTCTAATATCAATTGATGTCGAAGAGATCTAGTTTAGATACGAATTGATGATGAAGAGATCTAGATCCGGTAACAACTTATGTCAAACGGAAGCATGTAGAAATGATTTAGATTTGTGAAAACAAGTGTAAAATCAGATAATTAGAAATAAGGGAGAAACTAGAGAGATATCGAATAACTAAACTAAAAAAAGAAACAAACCCGCTAGTGGTTGAAGAATCCCATCCTTCCGTACTCTTACCATCTTTTGATTTAATTGTTGGATTTTTTTCATCGGTATCTATCGTGTTTTTCCGGAGTCTATTTTTTGTCAGAGAAAATTTTGAAGTGCAAGATCCATGAAGCTTTGGTTTGTGCTAATTGTTTTTTTTTTCGGTCAACACTTTACAATACACAAGCTATGCTTTTAAATGGTTCAAAGAAATGGGAGAGAAAATTTTGAAGTGCAAGATCCATGAAGCCATTGTGTGTTTATGTGTGCGTTGTAATGAGCAAAATCTAAGACCCTATTGGAGGCTATACGTTATGGGTACTGCTCAAACATGATGTTTGATATATATTAGAAAAAATTTTATGCTTTCTACTTTAAAATAATATGACAAGATCCATTTAGAGAATGGACGTTAAGGGGTGGTATCTGCCAAAAAGAAAATCATGTGCTTCTAGTCTTCTTTTCTTACTATTCTACTAATAATGTTTCTCTTATGATTTTCCATATTCTTGAAATTTAAGTGTTTTCTTCTCTCTTTTTTTCTTTTTGGGGGAGGGGGAATAGAAAGTCGGCTTTAATGAATTAAAATGAAAATCTACAGGCTGAGTTTCCTAATATGGAGTCGATGAAGATCTTGCATATGGATAACGTGGAGAAGATATGGCTTGATGAGCTTACTTCAACCGCCTTTACCAAACTCGAGAGGCTAATTGTGGAGCATTGTGAGAAACTTTCATCCATTTTTCCCTCAGATTCTATTCTCACGAGATTCCAAAACCTACAGAAGTTAAGAGTGACCGATTGTAGTTCTTTAGAAGTAGTATTTCAAATCCAAGAGTTAAATTTGGGTGGAACTCATTCCACAAGCACTTTTCAATTGAGAAAATTAAAATTGAAACAACTTCCAAAAATGAAGCACGTGTGGAGTGGACATCCTTGTGGGACTCTTACATTCGAACACTTACGATGCTTGAAGGCTGAAAACTGTGAGAGTCTCAAAAGCTTATTTCCAGTTTCAATAGCAAAAAGTATGACACAACTCGAAACACTTTTCGTACAAGATTGTGGGTTGGAAGAAATTACCAGAGAGGAAGACAAAGTAGGGACGAGTGCAAATGACCTCTTCTTTCCGCAATTAACTGAGCTGGCATTGTTTAAGTTGCCGGAACTATGGAGCTTCTGTAGGAATAGTCATACTTTAACATGGCCACTCTTGAAGGGATTGACAGTGATACACTGCAGCAAGATGAGGACATTCTCATTTGCTTGTGAATTCCAAAGCTGCCAAGATACAACTACCAACGAGAACCAACCTGCACTCTTTTCTTTTGAAAAGGTACCATCCTTAATTCTAGCTCTTTGCCATTATCTTCACTGGTTTATATGCATAGCTATCAGTGCTTTGTTATTTTCTACAAGAAATTAAAATTGTCAAACATATCATGCTTATTAATACTCTCCATGACACACTTGTGAATCGCTTAGAAATATGATTTCTGTTAACTATTTCCAGCTCATAGTCTCTACTTTATAATCTAGTGATCCCAGCTTTTACTTTGAAAAAGAAAAAATATTGAATTAAATTGCATAGACAATGATGCTTTTAATGAGCCACTCTTGTCTTATGGTTAAGATTTGCCTTTTTCCGCCCATTCGCTAAAAGTGAAAAAAAAAATTGGTATAATGTTCATTTGGATCAAAGTTCCATGGCCGAACATTGTGAACCCGATTGATAACTGTCAAGTACAGTGGATAATTTGCTTATATAGGATTTAAAAAGCACAAACCTTCTTTTTTCTTTTTCAAAACCACCAACTACTTTAATAATCTACCACATTTATTCTTGAGGCTCACCTACGTATTTGAAATTACTAACTTTATGTGAATATACTGGACTTAATGTGATTGGTGTATTAACATTTGTCACACTAAGATACAAATTGATTTTAGTTCATTGCCAACGTTTTATCTTGTTAGGTTTTGAAAAGTACCAACATTTCTAAAATTATGAACTACTTTAATATTTACTCTTGTGACATTTTAACGCCTTTTTTTGTCCACAATGCCTTTCAAATCACTATCTTTAATTTGAAATTAAGAACGTTAATTTGATTGTTTGAACAACATTCATTAAATCAAGATACCAATTGATTTTTTTTTACCAAATTGATTTTAGTCACTCACCAACTTTTTATCTTATGGATCTTGAAAACTACTAATATTTCTTTGTACTTTTAGGATCACAAACTACTTTAATAATCTACTAACGTTTATTTCGATGGGTTACCAACGCTTTTGAAGTTACTAACGTCTAATCGAAATTTCCACACTTAATTTTAGTGATAAATCAATGACATACCAACACGAAATTGGGTTCCATTTTAAAACGTACATGACGCTAAAATGTCTATTATTAGTTCAGTTTGAATGCATTATTCTCAGAGTTGTAGAATGGTGAAACCATGCGCTTCTTATGACCTATCGTCAAATAGATATGAAAACAATTGCTTAGAAGAGAATGCAACATATTAATACATCATCTTATTATTGAAATACATCTATTTCATATATAAGTAACATGATTTGGTAAAACAAATAAGTTTTGTTTTGAGTTTTTCTACCAATTTGTTGAAATTCACGTATGTTTACTTTGCCATTTAGATTTAATTAGTTGACAAGCGAATAGCTGAATATCATCAACTAATTACTTTATTTCATCCAAATTCACGAAACATGGTTTGATTGAATTGAGCATATCACTAACAAAAAACATTCCACTTATACAACTGTTGTATGATGGTCATCAATTCTTGCTCATCTAGCTCTAGAATTTCTTTTTTGGAAAAAAAAAAAAAAAACGGAAGATAAAACCAGCTAAAAGCCTACAGGTTATTTTTCCTCTTTTCCCTAATAAATGGAAGGACAATTTAGTCATTGGACCATGGCTGTGCCCTGTTTTACTTTTGGTGGATGGTGGCCTAATTAAACGGATTCCCACAGGTCATTCCTCACTTGGAGGAATTGGAATTGACGAGAGATGATGTTGCAATGCTGCCGCAGCATTACATCTTTGGCAATCTCAGATCGCTGGCTTTGGGATGCTACCACAATGAAAATGTCGCTTTCCCCTCCGACTTCCTTCTCCAGGGATTCCCTAATCTAGAAGGGCTTTGTATGCACTGTAGTTCCTTTGAGGAGATATTTCCAGAAGATGCTCTTGGACATGGGGGAGCGACTCCTTGTGGAGGATTAACAGACGTGGAAAAACCTCTCAAGTCACTTGGAAATCTGAAGCAACTTCAGCTGTTTGAGCTATGTAACCTGAGGGTAGTCTGGAAAGAAGGCTCCTTGATGGCTGAAATCCTCAAACAGATTGAAGATCTGTCCGTTTGGCAGTGCCCGAGTTTATTGATCGTATTTCCATCTCGGGCCTCATTCCAGAAATTGACGCAATTAGAAGTAAAGGAGTGCGCTGGTTTAGTTCATATGGGGACTTGCTCGGCAATGACAAGTCTGGTGCTCCTTACTCAGCTAACCCTAAGAGATTGTGGTGCAATGGAAGATGTGGTAACAGATGATGGAGATGGAGCAGAGGAGATCCATTTCCCCAAGCTGAAACGGCTAATACTTGAGAGCTTACCAAGCCTTGAGAGTTTCTCCCCAACGAATCGCGCCTTCAGGTTCCCATCACTGCAGCGTATTGTTATCATGCAATGCCCCAAGATGAATATATTCTGCAAGGGTGCCTTGAGGACACCAAACCTAGATAAAGTACTCGTATCTGAAGAGGATGATGAAGGACGTTGGGAGCTCGACCTTAATACCACCATCAGAACCTTATCGGCTTGGAATGATCCACAACAAATTCAGTAAGGCAGGTGAATCTATTTGCTTAATTGTGTCTGCCTGAACTTGGTGACAAAAGGAAGAAACTTGCGTTCTTCTTCGAGTTCTATATTGGCTCATATGAAGTCAGTCTTTCATAAAATAAAATAAAAAAGTTTGGCTGTTTTCTAACAAAATCGTTACATATTTTGTATATTGGGGGCTTTTGTGAAATTACTCACCAACGCATTCTAGCTGTTTGATGAATTGTTTAGCATAATTTCTGTCAATGTAGCTTCGAAGATTGTGAGGTTTTGTTATATGGGGTTGTGCGCTCGCCCACTTCTCTGATTAATTTTGAGGAGTATCTTACTGATATGTTTGTTTCTTTCAGGTGTCTTGCACCCTAGGATCAAAGTGGCTACTTTTATTTGCTAGAAAGTGTCTCCTGTAGTAAGATATTGAAGCAATCTTTTTGGAACCTGTGCTCTAATAGTGTTCTAGTGCATGGTGTTGATGCCTCTCGACATGGAACCTTTGTGCCGACATGTGGTATTCACAATGGGTAGGTGCCTCATTGAATATCTCATTCTTTTTCTAGTTTGGGATGTCCTCTCTATGTCATTTCCTTGATAATGGTACTAATGTAGCGTAATGTTTGAGCAAATAATCAATCAAATGAGGGGGTGCTCTATTCTATATCGAATTGTATAGGAATTTTGAATAAGTGTTGGCTTTTAGGCAGCCTCATTTAGCATCAAGAAGTTTCTTTGAAGTTTGGATGATGACAACAGCAGCTATACACTGACCAAAGGGGGATGAAGTCCAAAAATCCAAATAAGCACGTGTCCTTCAAGCAACAGACCATAGCCTACGTGGAGCCGTTCACACTAGATGTTTTCATCACCAAGCAATTTGTCTCAGCTTCGCTCACTCACGGGATCGCATGCAAGCAGGTTGCTAATCTGGGTACCAATTCTGAGGACATCAGAACCTACTGAAGTCTCAGTTGGACATACTGGCATGTTTGGCCTTAGGCCATATTTTGGCAGACCAGGTGGGGAAAGCTGATGTGTACTCTGCTTCCTACACTCCAAGAGAGAGGGACAAGTTTGAAGGAAAAATCGTAGTAGTTCAATCTCTAATTGACAGTGGTATTGATATTTAAGTTTATCTTCACTGATTTTCCCTCCTTGAGCATGATCTTGATTGTGTGCACAACTCCTAGTAGGAATATACTGACATCTTTGATATTGTTTTGAGAATACGCAGGATGTAGTGTTGGTTCATTTGCTGGTTTAATATAGATAATAGTGATTGTTCGTTTGATAGGAGCGGAATACCTTTTTGTTTTGGCTTTGTTGAAACATTTACCTTTTGGATTCTTGGCTGAGCATTGTGATGGCTATCTGATGTGAATTATGGCGGAAGGATCGTTCTACGAAGGCCTAGATGGTGCGAATTGCAAACCTCGACCTCCAATCAAACCTGTGATTGGCAACCTCGGTATGAACGTGACATGTTGACGAACACGTGTCAACCAACCAACGTTATAGACGCCACGAGCGAAAGAATTCGCTATCTCGCTCGATAAGTCAAATCAATCGTCACAAAGGAATCTTGATTAGGTCAAGTCCTCAAAAGAACAGTAAAAGAGAATCTCTCAATTATTTCTCGAAGTAAAATATATCTGTCCCCAAATAAATTTAGTCAGTCTTATATATAGGTCTTCTAGCCGCCACACAAACCCTAAAACCAACCCTAGAAATATAATGCGTCGTGTTTTAGAATATTCCTAAACAAGAAGATATATATATATATATATATATATATATGTATATATGTATGACTTGGTCAAATATTTGGTGTTCATATAATCAAATTGTGCCAAGATTTCCAAGATTCTTCAAGATTTGATCCAAGGTCATCTCCACGCTGAAGATCACGAACCATGACACCAACAGCTTGCCTAAATTGCTTGGCCTGCGCTCGAGTGATCGAACCAGTAGGAATAGACAATGGGTCCTTAGCACCTCCTCCTCGATATGGCTCGATGTCAACATCATTCCCTCCCCCGTGCAAAGGATTTGCCCTCAAATCATTGCTAGCATTGAAAAGAGTCAAGTTAGAAACATTAAATGTGGCACTAACATCATACTTACCTGGAAGATCAAGCTTGTAGGCATTATTGTTAACTCTTTCCAAAACCATGAATGGTCCATCCCCTCGCGGTAATAACTTAGAATGTCGCTGCTCAGGAAATCTCTCTTTGCGCATATGAACCCAAACCCAATCGCCGGGTTCAAACACCACTTCCTTGCGCCCTTTGTTGGCTTGCCTTGCATATTGCTCAGTCTTGCGCTCAACATTTGCGCGCGTCTTCTCATGCAACGCCTTGACAAATTCAGCTTTCTTTGCTCTATCTAAATCCACACGCTCATCAATAGGTAAAGGGGTTAAATCTAACGGAGTTAACGGATTAAAACCATAGACAACCTCAAATGGTGTAAATTGAGTAGCAGAATGCATGCTCCTATTATATGCAAATTCAACATGCGGTAGACAATCTTCCCAAGATTTTATGTTCTTTTTAATAATAGCTCGCAACAATACCCCTAAAGTTCTATTAACTACCTCGGTTTGACCATCGGTCTGTGGATGACAAGTAGTAGAAAATAACAACCGTGTTCTTAATTTTTTCCACAATGTTTTCCAAAAGTAGCTAAGAAATTTAGAATCTCGATCTAAAACAATCGATCTAGGCATGCCATGCAAACGTACAACTTCCCTAAAGAACAAATCAGCAACATGAGATGCATCATCAGTTTTATGACAAGGTATAAAATGAGCCATCTTTGAAAATCGATCAACAACCACATAAATAGAATCTCTACCATACTTAGACCTAGGCAATCCTAACACAAAATCCATAGAAATATTAGTCCAAGGATGCGTTGGAATAGGTAATGGAGTAAACAAGCCATGCGGTTTAGTTATAGACTTTGATTGCTTACAAGCAATGCATCTCTCACAGACACGTGTAACATTTCTCTTCATATGCGGCCAATAAAAATGTTCATGTAGTACTTTATAAGTCTTACTAATGCCAAAATGCCCCATTAAACCACCACTATGCGCTTCTCGCACCAACAATTCACTCAAAGAACACTTAGGCAAACATAGTTTGTTTTCACGGAAAAGATAACCTTCATGCCTAAAGAATTTATCAAATGCAGCGTGTTCACATGCTTCATACACTCTCCCAAAGTCATCATCATCGGTATATAAGCCCTTGATATCCTCAAAACCTAGACACTTTGCTTCTAAAATAGTTAGAATCGCATACCTTTGAGAAAGTGCATCGGCTACCACATTCTCCTTACCTTTCTTGTACTTGATCACATATGGAAAAGTCTCGATAAACTCCATCCATTTGGCATGTCTTTTATTCAACTTTTTCTGCCCTTTCAAGTACTTCAAGGTCTCGTGGTCGGTAAGGATCACAAACTCCTTTGGCCATAAATAATGTTGCCAAGTCTCCAAAGCTCGCACTAAAGCATACATCTCCTTATCATAGGTGGGATAATTCAATGTTGCTCCACTCAATTTTTCGCTGAAATAAGCTATGGGATGCCCTCCTTGCATCAACACGGCTCCAATTCCTGTACCAGAAGCATCGCACTCTATCTCAAAAGTAGCACTGAAATTCGGCAAAGATAACAAAGGAGCATTAGTTAACTTATCTTTTAGCAGATTAAATGCTTTCTCTTGCTCTTCTCCCCATGTGAAACCCACGTGTTTCTTGATAACCTCAGTTAAAGGTGTGGCAATGGTGCTAAAATTTCTCACAAATCGCTTATAAAAACTCGCCAATCCATGAAAGCTACGCACCTCTCCTACGGTCTTAGGCATTGGCCATTCACGAATTGCTTTGACCTTTTCTTCATCAACCTGTATACCATCAGCACTAACAACAAATCCTAGAAATACTAATTTGTTGGTAACAAAAGAGCACTTCTTTAGATTAACGTATAATTGTCCGGCCCTTAAAACCTGCAAGACAGCTCGCACATGCTCAATATGGTCATCAGGGCTTTGACTATATATCAAGATATCATCAAAATAGACAACCACAAATCGACCAATAAAAGCACGCAAAACATGATTCATAAGTCGCATAAACGTGCTCGGTGCATTAGTTAATCCAAATGGCATGACTAACCGCTCATATAACCCATACTCGGTCTTAAATGCAGTTTTCCATTCATCACCTTCTTTCATCCTAATTTGATGATAGCCACTTTTCAAATCGATCTTAGTGAAAATGCAAGAACCATGCAAGTCATCCAACATGTCATCTAACCTAGGAATAGGATGTCGATATTTTACCGTAATGTTATTGATTGCTCGACAATCGACACACATTCGCCAAGTTCCATCCTTCTTTGGCACCAACAAAACAAGGACGGCGCACGGGCTAAGACTCTCTCTCACATGCCCTCACTCCAATAGTTCGCTAACTTGCCGCTAAAGTTCCTTTGTCTCCTCGGGATTGCTTCGATATGCGGGTCGGTTAGGTAATGGCGCACCAGGAATCAAGTCAATTTGATGTTCTATGCCTCGAATCGGTGGTATCCCTCCAGGAAGTTCATCAGGAAAGACATCTTCAAATTCCTGCAATAAAGACACAATAGGACTAGGCAAACTTGGGTCAAGATCGTTAGTAGAAAATAAAACCTCCTTGTACACAAGTACAAGCATTGGTCGATCTAGAACTAAAGCTCTCCTCACTTCACTTGATTTTGCATAAAAATTATTTTGCCTCTTTTCTTTCCTCTCTTCTTTTCCCTCGGTTTTTACCACAATCTTTCTCTCGGCCTCTCCTTTTCCTTGCGTCTCAGACACACCACGCAAGCCCTCGGATTTCTCACCTTTTCTCTCTCTCTCGGCTTCTCGTTGTAACTTTAACTGATCTTGATACACCTCACTAAGTGTCATTGGTACCAAGGTATAAGTCTTTTGATTCATCACCAATGAATAACGATTAGTATATCCATCATGATGTACCTTTCGATCATATTGCCATGGTCTTCCAAGCAAGATATGACCCGCTTGCATAGGTACAACATCACACTCTACCTCGTCCTTGTATCTCCCTATCTCAAATGGAATTCGAACTTGCTTCGATACTTTCACCTCACCACTATCATTTAACCATTGAAGTCTATAAGGCCTAGGGTGCTTTGTTGTTTTCAAACCCAACTTATCCACCATAGTACAACTTGCCACATTCGCACAACTACCTCCATCAATTATCATACTACAGATCTTACCATTCACCACACATCTTGTATGAAACAAGTTATCTCTTTGTTGGTGATGCTCCTCCTCCTTTACTTGCACACTCAAAGAACGCCTAACCACCAATAAGTCTCCTTTTATAGCCACTTCTCCATCACTACAATCCTCCAACGGTGGCATCTCATCATCCTCTTCTTCCCTCTCACTTTCAGACTCAACATCACCATGTCCAGTCATAATCATCACCCTCCTATTAGGGCATTGATTCGCCATATGACCTCTGCCCAAACACTTAAAACATTTAATGTCACGAGTTCTAGTGTTAGGGTTTTCGATTTTACCTGAAACCGGATTCGTTCCAACTTTACCATCCCTCTCCTTCTCCTTTGAGGTTTCGGTTTTGGTGTTGTTTCCTCTCCAATTCAGCTTCTCATCTCTCTTCCAATTGGATCTCCAATTCTGATTTGAAGCTCCTCCACTCTTGTGATTTCGATCCAACTTCAATTGCCGCTCAACTTTGATGGCTTTGTCCACTAATTCCTCCAATTCAACATAGTGTTGTAGCTCCACCACCCTTGCTATGTCTCGGCTCAAACCACTCAAAAATCTTGACATTGTGGCCTCACGATCCTCCACCACATTAGCACGGATCATGGCAATCTCCATCTCCTTGTGATACTCTTCCACGCTCTTATTGCCTTGTGTGAGATTTTGTAACTTTTGAAACAAATCTCGATGGTAATGACTTGGTACAAAACGCTCCTCATCACCGCTTTCATCTCATCCCACGTCTCTATCGGTCTTTCACCATTGCGCCTTCTACTAGTCACAAGTTGATCCCACCAAATTATAGCATAATCAATAAATTCAACAGCTGCAATTTTTACCTTTTTGAGCTCGGAGTATCGTTGGCAATCAAATACCATCTCCATGCGTTTCTCCCACTCTAGATACGCATCGGTATCATTCTTTCCTTGGAAAGAAAGAATCTTCATCTTGATATTGCCAAGTTCATTATCTTCTCGGTGTCTAAACCCTCGGGCTCCATTCCACCTTCCAAATCGAGCATCTCGATCATCCTCCATGTCAACCTCATCATCATCATAATGCCGCTGCCTTCTAGGTTGTGTTCTAGAGGCATCTCGCTGATGCTGCGGCCTTCCTCGGGGTATCTCTCGGTCACCATCAACCCTCATGCCATTCCCCATCATTCGGCCACTAAGCTCCTCCACTACGACCCTCAATTGTTGGATGCTTTCCACGAGCACTTCATCCCTTCGTATGGAGTCAACCTCCCTTTGATTCACGCTTTCTTTGCGCGACATATTTTAGACCTGCAAATAAACGTTAGTCACAAAAAATCCTCACCAATCGCTCCCTCACGTGTTTCTCTCAAGGTGTTTGTCACTTCCCTCGTGTTTAACTCAAGTCTAGGCTTTTTTTTTTACCCTCAATTAAACTCACACACTCTTGCCTTTTTCCTCTAGTATTCTCTTTGCACAAGCTCTTTATTGGACTAAAAACCTATCTCTCAACCCCTCACGACAATCAATCAAACTAATCAAACAAGATTAGATCACTACTGATTTTATTTCAGCAAGTAACAATTTCAAAATTCCAATTGAAACGCAAATCACTACTGATTTTGTTTTAATTCGGTCCACTAACAAACGAGTCGCCTTCTTGATTTTTGTTTTGTTCGGCTATATTTTTTTTTTTTGCCGAATCTTTTTTTTTCTCTTGCGCACTTTTTTTTTGTGCGTTTTCTTTCTTCTTCTTTTTTTTTTTTTGACGAACTCAGATACAATTTAAGATGCTAGAAAAAAATTAAAACTAACAGCAAACAACTTCGTAGGGAAGCACAAAAGCAATCGAATTCCCTAAATTGGCTAGAACCAAAACCCTAGCTCAATAAATCTCAAATTGCTAAATATAAACAGAAAATCAAAGATAAATAGACCTTGTAGAAGCAAGCTCTGATACCAAATGATGTGAATCGTTGCGGAAGGATCGTTCTACGAAGGCCTAGATGGTGCGAATTGCAAACCTCGACCTCCAATCAAACTTGTGATTGGCAACCTCGGTATGAACGTGACCTATTGACGAACACGTGTCAACCAACCAACGTTATAGACGCCACGAGCGAAAGAATTCACTAGCTCACTCGATAAGTCAAATCGACTGTCACAAGGGAATCTTGATTAGGTCAAGTCCTCAAAAGAACAGTAAAAGAGAATCTCTCAATTATTTCTCAAAATAAAATATATCTATCCCCAAAGAAATTCAATCAGTCTTATATATAGGTCTTCTAGCCGCCACACAAATCCTAAAACCAACCCTAGAAATATAATGCATCATATTCTAGAATATTCATAAACAAGAAGATATATATTTGAATTGGTCAAATATTTGGTGTCCATATAATCAAATTGCGCCAAGATTTCCAAGATTCTTAAAGATTTGATCCAAGGTCATCTCCACGCTGAAAATCACGAACCATGACACCAACAGCTTGCCTAAATTGCTTGGCCCGCGCTCGAGTGATCGAACCAGTAGGAATAGACAATGGATCCTTAGCACCTCCTCCTCGATATGGCTGGATGTCCACATCACTATCATAGCTTTGTATATCTTTCTCTAATTTTACATGGTTTTGATATTGACTCCTTTTTAAACATTATGGATGTCCATGCCACAATGATTAGTTTCATCCAATCTTCTTTTAGCAGACACTTATTTACAAAATTAGGTCCACAACTCTTAATTGTGCGAAGTACTATCATCACCTGAATTGGCAAGTACTATCCTACTCAAATTATCATAACTTAAGTTGGTTAAGTTGTCTACTTTTCAGTTGTTTTGCTTCATTTCATAACATAGAGATACATAGATATTACTTTGCCTGCCTCAGTGACTTGATGATAAAAAATCAATTAACTTTGGTCATTGTATTATTGTGGAAGATGTAAAACTAACTATAAAAGTGGTGTTTAGTCATTCTTTTTCTTCTGCTTCTAAGTTTGACTATCTTGGACACGAAGAGTAGGCCTCATGGAAAAGTGAATTTGTGTGATCTGCTGCTTTTTGAATGTTAATTCTTGCCGATTTACTTTGGAGGAAACTAAGAAAAAGTTTTTTTGCAGATTTTATGTCAATCTAATATCCCTGTGTCTTTACCACAACAGTAGTTATTACCTAGCTGATGTGAGAATCTCTATAATTTGCAATGAGTTCAAGTTAGAATATCGTCAAACCATCAAAAGAGAGAAAATGCCTTGGATCCAGTTTTCTGTAGAATACTTTTATAAAACACTCGCCTGAGCTTTCCGAGATTCTCGAATCATGGTGGCATCCTCATTTTGCTCGATCCTCTCCCTTGGATGATGAGCAATATGTGAGGAAAAAGAGAGATGTCCAAAATCCAATATACTCACAGGTAGAGTCCAATATTGACATGTCAGAAAAGTAATATAGTTGATTGAAGGTGATCTATTGCTTCATGATTCACCTATTTTAGATGCATTTACTGCAAAACCAGATGATCTAAGGATAACTCAGGTGTGGAGCCTACTGCAATTTCATGTGTTAATCGGAAGGCTAGTATGAAGAAGAAAGGCTCACTTGCTAGTTGCTATTATCAAATAATGTTTGAATTCTGCTCTTTTCCTCTTGTTGTAGTTTTAGTTGTATTCATTGCTTTTTTGGTGCTTCATCCTCATAGCTCCTTCCATATGCGCCAATATGAACTATTCAATTGGTTTTTTAATGGATTAGGAAGTAATATTCTCGATTAGCTGTGAAAAAATATCATTCAAGTGCATGATCATATGAGTTCTTAGGAATTTGACTATTCAATTGTTTCAAATGAGTTTATGAAATACATCAAATAGTTCACAAACCTAAAAGCACCAAATTCAAACCTAAAAGCACCATATTCATTTCCATGACACGTTTGCATTTATAGTACTGCATATCTCTTAACTAGTCAAATGTCCAGAATTTAACATAATCAATACAAAATTGCGCAGTAAAATGTTATTTACTCCTGGATCACACTATGAACGTGTCATTTCCATGCATTTGGGGTTCAGTGAAATAAAAGGTTAATCCATCAAGATCTTGTCCATAGCATCTTCTCCTTTCCATTTTCTGCAGATAGTCACAAAGAAAAGTCAGAGTTTGACCTTGCCGCTTCTTAATAAGAATGCACAAGTAGGGTTGAGAAACTTGGTTACTCACTGATGATGAGGAATCTGTTGCTTCCAGGAATGCTATTGAAATAATATTTCACTGTTCCTAGTTTGGAAAACAAAGATCTGTTTTCTAAAAGTGTGAACTGTCCAAAATCTCTCATCAAATGTCTTGTTTGATATTGCTTCTTGCCATATCTTTTGATTGCTTTATATCAAGTACTCAGTGTCAATCCAGAGTAGTTGAATCTGGGGGTTCTCTTTGTATTTCCTTGAAGTCGTCATCATATTGTCTAATATGTTCCTGGAGGCACTAGTGAATTGACATACTGTAAAACTCGTTGCCAGAGAATCCATTAGTCATTGAGTGCTTCGACTTCAATACTAGCGGGAACCATGCACATGGAGGGTAAATGCCTTTTCTCATGCATTTTGTAGAACATGGGCTTTTGTGTGTTAATTTGCTTGTCGTTTATTACAGTAAAATTCAGTAAGTCCATAGCAGACTTGGGGAAACTTCACAGAGAAAGAAACAGGGAAAATTTTACTTTACCAGCTTCTCGTCAAGGCTACGAAAAGGTGTCTGTCATTCTTAAATATTTCAATACTCTTAATTCTAACAGGCCCTTTGATCATTTTGGACATGCATGTTGCAAAAGTTGTCAGTAAAGGAGATGATTATATAGGTCCTAAAAAGTAGCATCATATAAATTTCCACAGTGAACATCTTGAATCTAACATACTACCAATATATTTTGGCCAAAGACCTAAGAGTTGATTATAACATGCTAGATAAGTTCATGTAAATTTCCACAATGAACATCTTCAAGCTAACATACTACCGATCTTTTTTGGCCAAAGACCTAAGTGTTGATAATAACATGCCAGATAAATTAATTTATACAATGCACTTAGAGCTCATCTTTCTCAATATTCGCATGTTTTTTGCTCGGGATAGGGTGTCTGGCGTTGTCTTGCTCGGCCTCACCATCTCTCGTCACTCGGCAAAAGAAAAATCATAAATGAAGAGGAATGGCCATAATCATGGACTCGCTCACAATAAATAAGCAGTGGTGGTGATCATCATCAAGATCCCTTGCAAGCCTTATCGCGACAGAACTCTCGACCTCGATTACAAAGCTACCGTAGACAATGGCAAGCTCAACTCGTGCCCCTGTAATCGACCCCCACAACACCAGTCATGTATGAATTGTTGGACACAAATTGCGCAACCCCAAGATCTCCATCACCAGAACAAGAACATGCATAATTGAGGAGAAAGATTAACGTACCTGTTTTGGGATCCATCATACATAAAGCGGAAGCAGAAAAGGGATTACCCACATATCAAGGGGATCCACGCATCAAGTCCTTCTCCTCTATTGCCCTCCGTATCACTGGCTCAATGAGGCGGCCCCCCTCACGTTTAGCGTTAGGTAAACGCTTTTTAGGTGAGGATACATGTGAAAATTAGGGTTAGAGGAGAGACTTGAGCACTATTTATGGAGTTTCCAGCTAGGCCCCCTCATTACGGGCCAGGCTCAACTCGGCCCACACTAAAGCCCATATTAGACTAATTAAGAAACCTTCTATCTCACCTTAGACCAATCCCCATAAAATGGTAAACGTTAAACGGTAAATTACAATATCAATTAATGTAGTAGGAAAACTCTTACATTCTCCCACTTGAACTATATTAATTGAAATCGTACTGTATGTGCGCACATTGGTCTAGAGATAATTCTTAATAGTCAATCCTATCCTATAAAGTCTCAAACACCGAATCATGGCGGTAACTGTATGTATACACACAAAGCCTTCCATGGTCACGAGTGTTCTCAACTCTATTGATATGGATCCAATATGATAGTGTGTCAAATAGATAACATCTCTCATAGAGAGATCTCATTTGTCAGTCACCATTCTCTTACCTTAAGCGTCACAAAAACTTGTGCCACTAGAGAATGTCCATTCTCTTACCTTAAGCGTCACAAAAAACTTGTGCCACTAGAGAATGTCTTTATGGTTCCATGAACCCACATATGTCTTGTCCTTACGATTAACCATTCTTTATGTATAACAAGACATATGGACAAGGCTAATAACCGGATGCCCCTAGCCTTCACTCAAGGTTTAAACAATACCTTGAGACTTTATCAATATGTATTCAACGTAATAACAACACATTCAAAAATACTTTATTGAATGCAAAAGTTGATACATATCAAACCGTTACAAAATGTAACGAACACAGATGAAACCTTTATCAGAGTAAAGCCAAAATAGCTCCCACTAAACAACAGCATCTCATGATGCTCCTAGGCCCATGCTAATGACATGTCGCTTAAAATATATATGGGCGTAGACCTTTAGTTAGTGGATCTGCAACCATATCATCTGTGGAAATATGTTATATTAAAATGTCACATTTCTGTACCGTTTCCTTTTGGTCAAAAGATTTGACCACCATATATTTAGACCCCTTGAGACCTTTGTAGTAAATAAATAATACTACAAATTTGTTATCTCAATACAACCGTATAGGTCTATCCATAAAATTTAAAACGGTCAACTCCTTCATGAGGTTCCGGAGCCTAATAGCCCAAGTAACAACCTAAAAGAATGTTACTAACACTGCTTTCATAATAAAAGATGACATAGAACTTTATTTACTGCACTTCCTGCTAACATAAATATGTGTTTCGTTATTGATATTATGTCATCCTAATAGCCAACAAAGTTTACATCTAAATATCTTATTAACTGCAAGAATTGAACATATCCACATATTAACATATAATATCTTGTCCTCTTTAAGTACCTTAAAACCTTCTTGACAGCAACGCAATGATCGCGTCCTGAATTTGATTGATGTCTGCCTAGAAGTCCCGTTACAAAGACGATATTTAGTCTAGTGCAAATTCGACATACATTATACTTTTAAGTGCACTGACACAAGGTACAACTTTTAATTAGATTTTCTCAATATCTAAATAAGGACAATGTGATACATTCAGTCCATCACCCTTAAAACAGGAGCAATTCCTAGCTTGCAATAATGTATATTGAATATTTCCAATATACAATTAGCAAATGTCATTCGAGAAAATCTAATATAATATGGAAAAAAAAAAAACAATCCTTACAGACCTTAATATAAAGGATAAAAGATGCCTCAATGTCATTACTTGTAAACAAAATATCATGTACATAGTGTATGAGAAAAATAAATTTCCTCCCACTAACCTTGCAATATATTAAATTACTTTGTTCTTAATTGAACAAAATAACAACACTATGAAACTTTAATAATATTATCTGGAAACTTGCTTAAGACCATGAATTAAGATTTCTCAGTCTATACACAAGTTTACTTAAATCTGCTGCAAAATTCTCCTATTGCACTTATATAAAGTTTATATCTCTTTGACGTAACTCCATATAAAAAATAAACTAGCAATGCTATGTTCACTCTGAAAGAATCTGTAAAGAAATAATTATTTCTTCACTAACTATCCACCCCTCTTTCAGAGTAAAAATATTATTATCCTTTTTTTTATGGCATCTAATCACATACTTAATTAAGAACAAGAAACGACATTTATATAAGTTGCTAAAACAACCATGTAATAGATATTGTAATTATGCTCTCACAAATAGACTATGTAGTCTGATGGTATAACTGATCATCTTTCCCTAACAAATCTCCTTAATAAAGCTACAACCACTTCATTCTGCACTTGAGAGGTTTAAGAAATTTCATTCTAAACTATATCAAGAATAGTACCTTAAACCTCAACAAGTTTAGTCTATGGTACAGGAGATTCCATAATTATCTATATAGGTAAAGACAAAAAACACAGTAACCCCCATCATACTATTATCTTTAATAATTTGAGAGCAGCTATCCTCTATAATTACGTCGATCTTAAGAAATTTTAGAGTATGTGATTCCATAATTCTTGTATCTTCTTTAGGGTCATAAGATCAAGATCCCTTTAACAATCTAGATAAGATACAAAATAATATCGAGTGGATCTAAATTCCAACGTACTTAATATTGGATTAGATAACCACACTCCTACATGACACCTCTAAATTTAATATGATTCAATCAATTTATGTCCAGTCCATAACTCAAAAGAAATTTATGAAACAACTTTGATAAGAAATACGTTTTGTATGTGAAAAAATTGCTTTCAAAATATTAACCCACAGTAGACCGATAAATTAGTCTTACTCATCACCATGTTAATTATGGTGCAATTATGCCTTTTGGCAAATCTTTTTGTCAGGAATTTCAGGCATAGTAATTAAATTACCACCCCATAATTTACCAAGTATTTGACAAATGACCCTTTAAGCAATTCAATATTGTCATACTTGCCAAAATACTTACCGCTGCAATTAGGCCTAACAACCTTCAAGACTAATTTTAACCAGTTTATTCTTTATCTTGGTCATTTTCCTTAAATAAAAAACTTTTGGAAACAACATTTTAACCATATACGAGATGTATAAACATAATCTTTGCAAATATGTCCTAACTTCAATATTATACAAAACATAATTTCAAGCAACTAAGGCTTCCATCATATTATAGCAGTGCAGTCCGCAGGCAAACCTCTTTTCAAGTGTTCCAGAATAGAACGCTTCATGGACAGTAAGCAAATTTCATTGCATTCTCAAGCAACAAATCATATGTCCACAATTTAAAATTTGAAGCAGTAAAAAACCTCAATAACAGTGGAGTTATTAATTACAGAAAAAAATGACTAAAATAACAAGCAATGTATATAATTAGCATCATGTGAGCATTGTGTAACTTGACGTACAAGTACACATCCAGAGAGTTACATGCAAAATCATATAATTACCTTTGGGCAGAATACATGACATGCAATTGTACACTCCCCACATAATAGCGGTTATGAGAATTTATTCCAATCTTCGTAAATTCATCACCTTTGGGCATATGAACCACTAGGATTAGTCACTCCTCCACCATACCATCATGTATCCCTCCATGAACTAATACACAATCACCTCCTTTGGGAGTATGACTACACATTATACCAGGAGACATCCCAATCAATATACGAGACCGAAATTTCTCAAACCCAATCAAGTGTGCCACTTTGGCGGTCACTACTCAATTGAATCCTTGAAACTCTCTCATACCAGGGATATAAATTTTACTCCTCACATACACCATATACATGTGATTTTAGCTTTAGTGATAGGGGCAGCAAATCACCAAAATCACATATTATGCTAATTACATTGCTTTGTTCATTAATAAAATCTTTATTATACAGATATATATATGATCTGAAAGATAGACTCCAATGAGATCACGGAACACAGTAACACAAGAAACTTCACATAACATAGAAGAAAACGTCTCTTGTGTACCCAGATAACATATTACTTTAACAACATAAAGAAGATAGTTGATTCAGAGGATCTATCACAAGTTAACATCAATAGAAATTCATGATCCCCAGATCGACAAGCCTGATAGCTAATCCACTATTGCTCATGAATTTCATAAGGCAAAACATGACTCCAAGGCCAACAGCTAACATATTAGCCAATTTTTTTTAAGTAACAAAATTATCAGTGTTATCAACCAGTGGCCTATTAATTGAGTCAAACCAGATAACCATTAACAAAAAAAAAAAAAAAAGTTCAACTTGATAGACATTAACCAGTGACCATATGATTTTAGTAACATCATCTAATAATTTAACTGACATGCATTACCCACATTTAGCAGATGTGTTAATCAGTATAATTATTTTGGTCACGAGTTATTAAGACGTCTATCATTCAAAGGTTAACAAAATAAACAAAAATACATCAAGATGCGTATAAAGAACTATGCTTGAATAACAAAAGTTCCATAACTTTTACTATTTCTCATCACCTCAATACATAGCTCAAATACTATCCCATACTGATTGTATCTCATCAAGCCAGTTTCAATTCACAATAAAGTTTAATTTTTTTTTTATTAATGAATCACACCATTATAATGTTTATGTGATAACATACTTGTAACCCAACACTTATATTTCCAAAATCACAGAAAATATAAGAAAAATACGCAAAAAATACACTAAAAATACACGTATTTAGGGCTTTGTATGTATTTTCACATCCATAAAATCATCAAACAAAAAAATAAAATAAATTCACCACAAGATAGAGGACGGCCATACGAATCCAACGCCACCAACCACGCGCCGATCCAACGCTCCACGCGCCCGCATGCGCCGCCTGAGTGCGCGGCGCGTGGAGCACACGCGCGAGCCGCGTCCCGCGCGTGAGGGCGCGTGAGGCACGTCTCCGACGCCCTGGTGGCACGTGGCCGCGCGTGGGGGCGCGTGAGGCCTCCCCCGGCGACGCGCCGCCGACCGTCTCGCTCGTCTCGTCGAGCCTAATCCGAATTTGTGATTTAATTTTATTTTTATTGAACAAAAATCTTGAAAATCACAAATTAGGGCAAAAAAACTTATGCATTCGAGTTCTAGGGTTATGGAGGCTTTGATACCACATGTTGGACGTAAATTGCGCAACCCCAAGATCTCCATCACTAGAACAAGAACATGCATAATTGAGAAGAAAGACTAACGCACCTGTTTTGGGATCCATCATACATAAAGCGGAAGCAGAAAAGGGATTACCCACATATCAAGGGGATCCACGCATCAAGTCATTCTCCTCTATTGCCCTCCATATCACTGGCTCAATGAGGCAGCCCCCCTCACGTTTAGCATTAGGTAAACGCTTTTTAGGTGATGATACATGTGAGAATTAGGGTTAGAGGAGAGACTTGAGCACTATTTATAGAGTTTCCAGCTAGGCCCCCTCATTACGAGCCAGGCTCAACTCGGTCCACACTAGCCAGCCCATATTAGACTAATTAAGAAACCTTCTATCTCACCTTAGACCAATCCCCGTAAAACGGTAAACGTTAAACGGTAAATTACAATATCAATTAATGTAGTCCACATTAGGAAAACTCTTACATGAATTTCAAATGACTCCCCAACCCGCCATGGCCACTGACCTCAACGCTCGTTGTTGGTATCCTGGCTATGTTTAAGTCGCAATAGCACGGTCAATGGAAAAATAAATTGAAAAAGAAAACGAGGCGCAGTCTCTTTCCATTGCATGACATCATGTCTAATATATTCTTGTTGGTAGCCTAGTTTGCGACTTGAAAATAATAGGGTGATCTTGGAACATTAGCATGTGATTGGAAAAAATTGACTTTTACTCATTGCAAAACTCCTAAAATACTATGAAGCATGCAAAATATTACATGAGTTCTCTCATAACATTTTCAAAATCATCATTTCAAAAATTGCTTATATTTTTCACTTCATTCTTTATATTCAAAACGATTGGTATAAATAGTTGGGTCAATTGAACAAGTAGAATTGCATACCACCCATACTCCGGTTCAACCTCTGGTACCATTTTTGAAACATTGCCTACAATCAAACCCGGAATAGTTGACTAAAAGTCATATTGTTTCTTGAAAGGTGGGTATATGAAAATCTTTAATTTAAAGCCATCACCTTTGGTTCATATATCTATTCATCAAAATTCTTTAATGGATGACCTCGTCCTTAATTTATTAAAATATTATTCGAAGTAAAGTGTAAGTATATATGAAGATTATAACAATGGAGAATTCGCATCGTTACTTTTAACCTGCTTCATCCTTTCACTGAGCGAGAGGATCCATAAAAAATATGCATTTTAAACATGTGGAAGGAGAGAGATATAGGAGAGTCCTATGCAAACAAGCACTAACTGAACTTCCTCAATTTGATAAGAAAAGAGTAAAAATAAAATTTACCATAATTTATGTAAAGGGCTATACTTTGGTACATCCCTAATTGTAGGAAACTTTATCGAACCATGCCTTTAGTCAATAGACTTATTATGCTATTAATGTATTTTACAAAATTTACCATAATTTATGTAATGGATCACCTACGTGCAAATAATGTATTTTATTATGCTTAGCACATGAAATTGCACATGACCACATTATCTAACCAATTCCGGCCTAACTTATTGTGGCTCCATTTACCTCTCAACCTCTTGTAATATGATCAATCAGATGTTGAAAATTATAGCTCAATCTTCGGCTTGATTATTTTTGTTTAATACATTATGTCATACTTTTCTAGATCAAGGCATCATCCTCTATATTCTGAATAAAGAACACTTGGTATTTGGTTACTATTTAAAACTTGAAAGAAAATAAACTTCTTACTTCTTCATGAACAAGAGAATATAGTAAGCATTGTTGAGCTCTAGGGAAACTCATCCAAATCATAGCAAATCGTCAATAACCTCAGTTATCTCAATAGGTAGCACCAAGTCTATACTTGTTTTGTCCATCACATAACAAGGGATGTGAACAATCGCATACAAATCTCCCATTTTTCTATTAATAAATTTTCTTAGCACACATTCAAAATCAGGTACAAAATTAATGATATTTATCCAAGTGAGATTTGTAAAGTTATCTTCCAATATTAAAGGACATTTGAGAGAATATTAATGGGGACAATTTATTTTAACAAAAGACATACAAAATTTTGATCAATATTTATTAAAGCAAAAAAAAAAAAAAAAATAGCACCAAGAGTGTCGCGGCCTACCTTTTCAGTCTAGAGGGGAAAAGACATAAGTTTAGGAGTATTGCCTAAAGAGCGGGCCTACAGCCCTCATTTAGGCATGAACTCTCCCAAACCCATACCATGTGCGATGTTGGGATATTTAATTCTAGTTTCAAATTGAAGCTATAATAATTTTTTAATGATGAGTTGCCACTAGCCTATTAGAACCGGCTAAAAACCAAGTGAAACATAAGAGTATATCTCACTTCTTACACAACCAAATAATCTATGGTTAGGGACTTGATTACACTAATTAATTAACTAGTACCATTTTGATACTTACTCTTGTTCATTTCAATAGGATGTTTGTCATATAGTCTGTATTGATTTTAAAATTATCCACTAGCATGTAAGATAATCATGTGATGGCACAATCATAAAAATAACAATCAACAACCACGAAAACATTAAATAAGTTGTAAGGCAGAGCGAAAATCTAATGCTAAGAAATAAGAAATAATACCATTTCTAACTAGGGAAACCAAAATTAACATATCAAAAGTGCGCAATCACATAATAGTCGAAATGAAAATGCGCAAATGACGACTTAGCATTTGTCTCTAAAAACACTTAAATCTTGTGGTGAAGCTATAAGAACTTGTTCAATTTTGAGCACAATTTTTTATCAAGGATTTTCACAAATTTTGAGAGAAAATTACTATTAAAAAAAATATTTTTAAGCTTTTTTCTTAAAAAATAATTTTTAAAATTTTAAAATTTTAATTTATGTTATAATATATGAAATAGGAACTTCGGCGGGCCCCCGGGGCCTGGTCCGAATATGGGCTGACGTAGGCTCTCCTTTCTGGGCCATGGACATTAATCGGCCCATTCAAATAGAAAATCACCAAGCCCATTTCTTTCTAGCCTAGTCTTCCCACTTCGAATCCCCAGCATATTACTGATGTTTTTATCTACTGCTGCAAAGTTCATTCCCAAAGCTAAACATCATCTCCAGAACAAGCGCGGCTCAACCATCAACGCCCTCAGACTTCAAATCGAGAATGACTTAAACATCACACTTGATAGCCTACATATGCCAGCTGACCCACGTCATCGCCGCCACCCCCATGCTAACGCCATTGCCAACCACTGGACGAATATCCGCCAATGAGACATCATCAACCACATCACCCTCTTCGGGTCACTACCAATCACCTTTATCTTCCTATACACATTCCACATTCATAATCGCAAGATAAAAGACTGAATAGAGCAGAGATCAGGAAAGCAAGCCAAAGCGCATGACCCAAGAGATTGACGTTTCGGCCGTAGACTTCAACCGATTCCCCACGCGCAAAACATAGAGGAATAAAAACGCAAAGAAACTCTTATGCTCCCACCTAGTTTAACGATGGAAATACCGCGTGACGAGTGACAAGCAGTTTGTGATGATGTGAAATCTGCTTATACGCACTTAAGAACGAACGGAAATCGGCAACGCATGTGCACGGGCTGACTTTGACCTATTATCAAACATGTGGTGACCACGGATCGAGAAGAAGACACTGACCATCTTTAGAACTCGAACTCACGTCCGAACTTGAGAAAACCGATAACCAAAGTTCGAAAACGACGAATAAAGGCTGAGTGAAAGCAAACCCGCAGATAAACTGGAAAATGTCAAGCCTCGGTTTCACGAGTTGGCCAAAACCGGGCAAGGCAGCAAAAGGTTCACGGGAGGGGGCGTACAATCGCGAGGGGCTCCCTACCCGGCTTGGAGACAGCGGCTAAAAGGGTGCACTCGACACAAATATGGCCATGATCGATCGCCTCGACGCCTCCGAGCCTAGATCCTCGGGTGTGGGGTCTCGGAACCAGGAAAAGGGACTCGCCGGAAACACGTACGCCGGGGAGCGGTGGTCTTGGGCACGCCGTTCGGAGGTCGTTGGGGACGCGTAGTTGGATCGATGGGGGCAAGGCTGAGCGCCGCTCTCCGATTTCACTCTCGGCCTCCCTCTCTCTCGGATCTCTCAAGCTCTCCCCTCCGTCCCCTCTCAAACAAGCCAGCCTCCCCTTCGGTCGCTCTCCTCTCTCCCTTTTAAGCCGTTCGGCGCCCATGGCGTCCTGCGGCGCCGGCTGCCACTGCCGGCTTGGCCCCGACCACCAACTCCCGGTCGACGCTCTGCCTCTGTCCTGTTCCCTCTCTGTTGTCCTTCTCCGTCCTCTTGCGTCCTCTTGTTCGGCCAGCGTGAGGGAAGAGCGGAAAGAAGGAAGAGGGAAGGAGACTGAGCCGGGGAAGAAGGAAAAGCGAAGAGGCCCAGCCGGCCCAGGCGGAAATAAAAGGAAGAAAAGATGGCCAGCCCGGCGCAGCCTCTCTTTTTTTCTTTTTTAAATAATAACAATATTCTTTTTAATTAATTTTTTCCTCTCTTTTTTTTTTTATAAAAAAAGAATCTATTACTACTAATGCAAATATTCCTGATTTCTATATGCTGTGAAATTTAATGACTATTATTTTTCTAGGGATTAAAAATTAATCCCAAATTTTCTATGCAATTAATGACTTATTAAACCGGTCATTAAAATATAGGTGTCAACAAAGGGTAACCAAGATCCCTTCACGGTAACCACAGGTGGCCACCCTTCCAACATGGAAGGGGAGGTGAGGGGTTCAAATCTCCACCTTCTCGGGGGATGGGGTGGGGACGCGTAAGTTTGAGAGTGGGTTTCGACTCACGTAGTCGAAGGCGGGCAAAAGTCCGAACGTGAGTGTAGGATAGGAATAGAGTAGGACTGAAAAAAAAAAAAAAAAAAGATCCCTTCACGGTTACATACCTCGCTTCCAAAGTGCACAAAGAAGGGATTCAATGGGGTGCAAATTAATTTGGATTCAATGGGGTGCAAATTAATTTGGAGCTAAACGTAGAGAAAAAAAATTGCAAGAAATATGTAAATTGCATTTTTTTTGGTCAAAATAAATTACATCAAAAGGGTATATTTGGAGGAAAATAAGATGGTGCAGTCAAAAGTAAATATAAACATAGATTATAGATTTGCTTGATGGTGGAAAGAGAAAGCTTTACTATCTCAAAACATTGGTATTTACAAACCAAATACTAATAATAAACGTTCCCTCCTATACGTGCGAGAACCACATGCATGACTCCAATTATTCCACCTCTTTTGCAAATTCCAACTTCGAAAACAAATGCCACCATGTGCAAACTCAATCATGAGCTCTTCCTTGTTACTTTCCCCAACTTACCTGTACATCTGCCTTACTCGTTATTTCCCCTTTCTTTGCTTTTTTGTTCCCTTCTCACTAATATTGGATTAGCATCTAATGTGCCTATTTCGAAATTGTTAAATTCTCTCACTTAGTGTTTGCAATTTTTGTTTAATTTTCTAATAACTTCGTCTTAGTTAATGAAAGAGTTGCATCTCATCTTTAGTTAATCCAATAAGCCTAAAAATGGCTCTAATGGATGATACTTCAGCATATTTGCAATTTTAATGAAAGGACTAACTTGATTAGAAAAAAGTATATATGAATTAGAGACCATATTGACCAACAACGAGAGAGAGAGAGAGAGAGAAATTGAACAAGTTTACAAAATCAAAAAAAAAAAAAAAAGTAAAGGCACTGGTAGTTCCATTATTCTTAAAATTTTCATACAAGTTTTATGAAACAATTTTTCTATAGGCTTTGCTATACATTAGGGGTGCATTGCTTCGGGTTTTTCTTCAATGATAATGAGTGGTTAGAGACTTTCCAGTTCAAGAATTGGAAATCACTAGTTCAAATCCCACGAATTATGTACAAATGCATAATCTACCTTTCACCTGCCAAACATCTTTTCCTCTTTACAACGAGCTCATTAAAATTTTTGCTGATTGATCAAAACTTGGCCTCATCAGATGGGAAGGTTTTTTATCAAACATCTCATTTCACACGACCCACGCACCTCACCATGACCGTTGCCTTCATTTTGTTCTAGCTTCGTCTGATGGTCGAACGCAGTTTACCCAAACGACTTGGACAGAATTACAGTGATGAATTCTATCCTCGCAATTTCTGAATACCTCATCTTTGATTTGAGGGGGCCACGTGGTACAATCATAAAGAGAACTAAGAAGAACGTCCTTGAAGTCCAGAGAGGGGTTTTGAAGGGATAGTCTTACTGGTGTTGGACAAGAAGCGAGAGAGTTAACGAGGTAAATTGCCTCGTCAAAGGATTCCGTGTATGTCCTAAAGCACATCTGGTTCATCCCATCGTCTGGGGCTAGAGAAAGGGTAAATATTATTTTAAGTGCCCGAGGAGAAGAGCCTCATCAGAGGTAGCAACAATCCCGATGAATCATTAAGATGCTCCTGCTAAATAAAAGAAAAAGAAAGAGAGAGAGAACAGAAATGATATTAAATAATTTAAAAGATACTTGCATTGACGGCTCTATTATCTTTAAACTTTTCGCACGAGTTTTATCAAGAGAGCTCATATATTAGGAGTGTATACTTTCCGTTCTTCTCATGCTACGACAGACAATAATATCTTTATAAAAATGATCCACGTGTGTCAAAGTCTATTTCCGTTTTCACCTATATTTTTTTTTTTTTTTGGTCGTAAACGGTGAGTCTTCGCATATCATTCAAGGAGGATAAAAGTTACACCCTAAAAAACGAGAGTCTATACATAAAAGGGTGAATAACTCTAGTGGAATGATGGAAGCCCAAGAGGTATGAAGTGTGGCACGGGCCTGGGCTTTGGCAGCCCAATCAGCGGCTGCATTGGCTTCTCGCCGGCAGTGATGGAGACGCAGACAGGGAAAAGAGGGGCGGAGCATCGCGACATCAGCAGCAAGCATTCGAATCTCCCATGGTGGCGGACGACGATCATGGAAAATTTCCACCAGAAGCAAACTGTCAGACTCGATAATCAGGTCAGTGTTCTCCCTACCTTGTTCGAGCAGGTACAGTAGAGTGGAAAGAAGGGCCTGAACTTCGCATTGCAGGGGGGAGGATGCGTGGATGGTGCTGGCGAACCCATCGAGCAAGACGCCATTACTGTCTCTGAGAAGGCATGCGATTGCGCCTGGTTTGTTGGCGGAGAGGAAAGCCCCATCGATATTAGCCTTGAGTTGATGACGATCCGGAGGGGTCCAGACGCGATTAGGGCTCGGCGAGATCATATCCATTTCTGGGCAAGTGCTGCAAAGAGCAGCTATACAAGGAAGCTTCAGCAAGAGATCGGGCCACCAGTTGATGCGGATCTGTCCGATGATGGCGAAAGATGAAGTGGTTGCGCGCCTTCCATATCTGCCAGAGAACCAAGGCTGCGAGCTCATTGGAAGGTAAGGTAGTTTGATCGTCAAAGATATCCTCTAACCATGCGTCTATGCGATGTCCCCTGTATGCGACATGATTAATATGTATGCTTGGGTGAGACCAGATTTGCTGAATCCATGGACAAAAAAGTAGGATGTGCTCAATAGTTTCGGGTGTGTGCAAGGAACGGAGAGAACAGAGTGGTTCCTGGATGATGTGTCGTCGGAATAGATTGGATTTGGTAGGAAGAGCGTTGTGACACAATGACCAAAGAAATACTCGAATGCGAGGGGGGGTTTGGAGTTTCCAGATTTGACGCCATAACTGGGATGATGGCTGGTATGAGGAGGATGCTAAGTTGCTGTTGTATGGGGAGGATTGTCTAAGAATGTGATAGGCTGACTTGACAGAGAAGTGTCCTGAGGTTGTGCCCGTCCAAATAAGGAGATCTGTAATGGGAGTGTGGCCTAACTGAATGTGGCTAATTTCCTCAACTGTTTGCTGATCGAAGTGTTGCTGCAAAAGATGGATGTTCCAAGTACGGTTAGAAGGATTTATAAAAGCAGCAACCATGCTAGGTTCATCTCGAGGTGCTGGACCACCTATTACGCCACTAGTTAGCCATTTATCTTCACGTATATTGATTGTTTGGCCATCACCAACTGACCACTGAAGCTTGTGGGCGATTGAATCGCGGCCTGCAAGTAAACCTTTCCATCCCCAAGAAGAGTTGGTTCGGTGGCTAGCATGCCAAAAACTGCTAGAATGATAATAGAGACCCTTAAAGAGTCTGCCCCAAAGGGATGAGGGATTCTGAAATAATCTCCAGGCTTGCTTGCCTAATAGAGTTCGGTTGAGGGTTAACAGATCCCGGAAGCCTAGACCACCTTCTGTTTTCCTAGTTTTGAGGAAATCCCAAGCTCTCCAATGTATACCAGATCTTGTACTACAAGATTGCCACCAGAATTTGGCGATTTTTCGTTCAATAGCCTGACATAAGGAAGTGGGAAGTTTGAAAATGGTCATAGCATATTGAGGGATGGCCTGGACGACTGCCTTTAATAAAATTTCTTTCCCCCCTTTGGAAATGAAGTGCTCTTTCCAGCCTTCTAGTTTATTATCAATGCGATCCAATATCCAAGCGAACATGTCCTTTTTAGACACACCCCAATCAAAAGGGAGGCCAAGGTACTTACCAATGCTGTTTATAAGAGGAACTCTAAGTTCGGCTGCAAGATTCTGCTGTAAAGAATAGGGGCAGCCCCTGCTACAATATAGACCAGATTTGTTTCTGTTGATGGACTGACCCGTTGCCATGCAGTATTGGTGTAACAGATTGGATAGATTTTGAGCCTCTAGGAGAGTGCCATGCAAGAAAAAGATTGCATCGTCCGCGAAGAAAAGATGGGAAAGGTTAGGGCAATACCTATTGAGTGTAATCCCTTTAATAGTGCCAGATTGGACAGATGCATGCATGAGAGTGGAAAAAAGATTGGCCAATAGGATAAACAAATATGGGGATAGTGGGTCGCCTTGCCTCAAACCCCTGGTAGGATGGAACCATGGCAATAAGTCGCCATTGAATTTGATGCTAAACGAAGCTGTGGTGACGCACTTCATTACCAATCTGACCCATGAGTGATGGAACCCTAGGCATAGAAGATAGTCTTCGAGAAAATCCCACTCAACCCGATCATAGGCTTTCTGCATGTCTAATTTCAAAACAGCCTGAAAGTGTTTGGTCCGTTTTCTGATTTTTAAATGATGTAAGACTTCCTGCACTATCAGAATATTATCCTGAATCTGACGGCCTACAACATACGCACTTTGTTCGGTGGAAATTATTTGTGGCAGCCACTGTTTTAAGCGATTAGCCAAGACTTTGGAGATGATTTTGTACATAAAATTGCATAGGCTAATGGGTCGATAGTGTTCTAACCTTTCTGGCTGTGGTACCTTCGGAATAAGAGTGATAAGAGTTTTGTTGAAAGTGGGGGGCAGCACTCCGGAGTCAAAAAAAGACTGAACTGCTATGTAGATGTCCTCTTGAACGATATCCCAATGGTGATGGTAGAATAAGCCATTGAAACCATCAGGGCCTGGGGCCTTAGTTCCCCAGTTTGGAAAGCGGCTTTCGAACTTCGTCTCTAGATACGGCCTTTGTTAAACTATTGTTCATATCATATGTGATAACAGAGGGGCATTGCAGAAGAACATGGGCATAATTGCGATGACCAGTCGATCGATATAGATTCTGAAAATATGTTTGTGCAAGGTCCTTAAGCTGATCGGGATCACGAATCCAATCGGCGATCATCTTTTAACATGCGATGCGATTCTTTTATGCAGCGTTGCGAGTGGTTGCGTGAAAGAACTTAGTGTTCTTGTCCCCTTCCCTTAGCCATCGGACTCTTGATCGCATGGCCCAATATAATTCTTCTCACTGCCAAATTTGATGAATGTTCTGTTGGAGGTTAGAGACAAGTAGTTTGTCATATGGTTGAGCTGATTGATTGATATGATCTTGTATCTGTTGTTGTAACAGGGAGATGTGTTGCTGGCCATTGCTGAAAGAAGCTTTGCTCCATCGAGTGAGGGCTGAGGCAGTACGCTGAAACTTGCTTTCTAAAAAGTGAGATCGGGGGGGAGAGGAGGCCCAGGCGTTGCTAATGATGGTTCTGCATTCAGAATGCTGAGTCCAGAAAGCTGCGAAGATGAAATTTCTCTTGCGCCGTAAAGGACGGGGTTCTGTGAGTAAAAGGAGAGGGCTATGATCGGATGCGATGGCAGGAAAAGATAGGACTTCGGCTTCCGGGTAAGATAATCTCCATTCAGCTGTGCACATGGCTCTATCAAGCTTTTCTTTAACAGCTTCATCTCCGTCTCTGTTATTCACCCATGTGTAGAAGCAACCCTTACTTGCAATGTCCATAAGCATACAATCGTTAACAAACTCTCTAAAGGAAGTGAGCCTGAAAGATTCTACTGGTTTTCACCTATATTATCTCCTCTAACCTTTCCATAAATTGTTTCTTTCTCCTTCGCCGCTAGCCATTGCCTTTGACCGCCACAACCTTATTGCTGATAGTTGCTCACACAATAGAGAGAGGCACTCCACACAGATTGAGTTTGAAACATTCAAGAGAGCACATTTGAGAGAGATTTCACCAAAAATTTCCCTCAAGAAATTGATTTCTAGAGCCTTCTTTTTCATCTTTGGCTCGTCGCCACACCCACGGCAACAAAGCCATCGCCCAACTGCCGCTCTCGAGAAGCCCCTATTCAACTCTGTTTTGCTGCTGTGAAGATTGAAGTGGCTAAGACTTAGCTTGAAGCTCTTCCACCGGTCTTCAATATAGCCAACGACGATCACAAAGAGCTCCCAAAGTTGATTGCACTGCCTATTGCGACTTAGCTTGACTTCATTGACAAGGAACTCTTCGATTCTCCACCTTGCTATGATCTGGGGATGGTGAAGTGAATGTAAATCTCATTCAATTTCAATTAGGCTTGGCCATATCAAAGTCCACATATTTGATTCTGAAATTCACATGTTAGTTTCATTCGATTGTGGTCGCCAATACAAATTTGAAATCGCAGAGATCTTCTCCTTAATCAGTTGACTATAATATATTTGGTGCAATGTCTATGATGTTTCAATGCAAATTTGTTTTCGTCATTTTCTAAACCTGAAAGTATGTTGGCATAGATTAAGTGATATTAATTGATTTTCAAGTCATTTAAGCATGAGCTCTAATGTTTTCACAATGGCCAAATACATTTCTGAATGATATATGTACTGATGTCCAGTGATTACTCATATCATTGTAATGTTAAACTTGTGCTAGTGTGGCGGATGCTTAACGAATGATGGTGGTTGTAATCAAAAGCGAAGTTTTTCTTTCAGTTATGTAAGGGCTTGATGATTGACATTAAAATAATCAGAATTCTAAGAACGTTGGATTGGGCATATGGGGAAGACGATGGAAAATGACGGATTAAAAAAAAAAAAGGCGAGGCGATAATTGAAAAAGGGCTCGAAGTCAATATTGGTTTTGATGGAAAATGGTTTAGAGTGGTTTTAGTGCAGTGGGCTTCAGTTGGGTCTTAGAAGGACTGGGCTTGACATAGTTTAGATAGGTTTGGGCTTGACTTAGTTTACATAGTTGTGGGATGAGATTGATATCTGTCTGTGGACCGGACCGGCGAATTTCAGTGTTGGCCCACATTCAGACCGGGCCTTAGGCCTGGCCCCGACTTCCCATTTTCAGAAAGTCAAAAAAATTGTAAAATAATTAGAAAAATAGGTCTTGATTAGGTTGTTCGATTTCAATATTATATTTATTCTAGTTCATTTAATTAGTACACATATGGTTTAGGAAATTCCATGGTTTTTTATAAGTTCTAGTTTGGATTTAGGAAAATTAGTTTCTTAGAAAATTTGAATTTGATTCGAATTACGTTCATGAGGGTTATTGTCCTTGAGCTAAATAATCAAGCCATATTATATTCTTTGCCCGACCTATATCGAATTACTTTACTACACTTTACTTTTTACTCAATCTTTCATTACTATTTTTAATGAATAAATTGATGAGTTAGAACTTTGAACAATTCAGAGAGTTTAAAGCTGCCGGACTTGAATCTTATTCGCAAATACTTAGGACGTGATAAATCAGTCATCCACCCTATAGAATAAGTGGACTTGAATTTTATTTTATTTTTGCCTCACAATATCGCTAGAAAATTTTCAACCATAGAGTAATTAATAAAAGATTTTATTCTACCGTGTACAACTCGTAGCTCAGGAAAAGAAACATTACTTTCTTACAAAGAGGAAAAAGTCTTGGTCAATCGCAACTATCGATCCTAGACAAGTTGGGACAGAACCACAACGAGTTCCGTCCTTGAATATCCTCCACTTTAATTTGCGTAGTCACGTCGGTCCAATTACAAAGAGGAAGGACTTGTTTGATGTGACCGTTGAAAGAGTAAATCGCCTCATTAAAGAGACGCAACCACCACAAGATTTCATCTGTACAAGTGTACAACGACATCTGGCTCGTCCTTTGGGACAAGAGAAAATACAAAGCTTTGGTTCAAGTGTAAAAGGGCTTGTCCTTAAAGAGCGGAATTGCTTAAATCATGAATAGTATTTTTTCTGTGCAGAAAAGTTAATCATGCGAAGTCAAGTGCATTTCCTGATTAATCATGCGAAGTCGATGTTCTGATCGATGTGATGACATCATGCCCAATAGGGGTGAGCGGTTCGGTTCGGTTCGGTTCGTAACTGGAGCACCTGGGAGCCTGCCCAGTACGGGTTCGCCATTTTTTGGAACCTGGGCTCCCGTCAAGCAGGAAGGCCAAAGCACTCTGCTGTCGCGAGGTTCGGGGTCGGTTAGGGTTCCAACAGGTTCTTTTTTTTTTTTTTTTTCATTTTTGTAATGAGCGCAAATATCCGAAAGCCGAAATAATTCAATAGTTGGCCCTCCATTTTTCGGTACCTGCCAATACAAAGCAATGTGAATCTTTTACATTCGAATAGACAACTAAATTCATAGTTCTTCATTGTCTAATGTATAATTTGGTGATTCAATGTCAGCAGAAACTTTAAAGGTGTTGGCAGTTGTTGGAGCATGAAAACAATAGCTGAACAGAAGTGAAAAAAGAAGGAAGAAATGAAATAACAGAGAATACGGAGTTGGGTCAATTTAAGTCGGCATGCGAGTTAGGACAGCATTTACCAATAGCCATATCTAAAAGTTTTGAAAAATTAATGAAAGAATGAACTGATATAAAAAGAAAGAAGCGGATATGTCTCCCCATTTTCTTCCCAGGGGTATCTACATTAGCCTTACGATACAGGGTGACAGAAAAACAAGATCATGCTACCATATATCCAAGCTCATCTGTTCTTGGCTTCTGTGCTTAGCAAAGAGCACTAAAGGACACTGTCACTTCTAATGCTTTTGAAGTATAGATTTGGTTATTTCAAGACACAACCAGCAGCAGTATATCCTCAACTTCCTATACAAATAATGGTGTTTCCCTTGCTAATACCAATTTAAGCAAAACTTCCACAACCCACCACCCATATGAACAACTTAACAAACGATATGCACCAATCGCACATCATAAACAGCCCCTCCTAAAGGCAAACGATTCTTTAAATGCTAAAAAACAGATATTATCCACGTGTCAAGAAGAAACAAGAAGGTTCATTTATCTAGTCTTTCACACCCTTGCTCAGCCTTACGCATGATATTAAATTCATCTCTTCCAGTGTCGGAATTAACGTAATCTAAGTTCCTCAAGAAGGAGCTCGACCTCTCCCCACAGGTGACGCTGATGTTGGCAAAGATTCAGGAGCAGCAAAGCCTCATGAGGACGTATGAGATCACGGTGAAGAAGATGGAGGCCGAGGCGGAGCGCAAGGAGTCGGAGATCTCCGCGCTGAGAAGGAAGCTCGACGAGCTTGTCTCCGAGAACCGGTCGTCGGAGAAGAAGCTCAACAAGAGCGGCGTCTCGCCCCTGTTCGACGGCTTCAAGCTCGCGTCGTTGAGCCCGACCCACTTCGCCCAAGTCCTCCACTACACCTTACGATCCGTGAGGCACTTCGCGAAAGCCATGCTCGCGAGATGGAGGCGGCAAACTGGAACCTCGACGAGGCCATCCGATTCATCGAGCCGCGAGCGAGGTTCGCGAAGCCCGGCCACCGGCACTTCGCCATCGAATCGTTCGTGGCCAGATCGATCTTCGAGGGAGGTCCGGTGACGGCGAGCACGCGGCGACGGCGACGGCGACGAAGACACGAGTCTCACGGCACCAACGGCGGCACGGACGGCGCGGCGAAGATGGCGGCGGTCGCGGCTCAACCCACGGCCAAGGGGGGAAGAGCTCGGTTCTGGCGGAGGCGGTGGCGGTTCGAAGCAACGACGGCCCGGACGGCCGAGCGAGCGGCGGCAAGAGGTGGTGATGGTGGCTTGGAGACGGCGGCGGCGGCTCACGGTGGCGAGGGGTAACGCGGACGGTGCGACAGCTCGTCGGGCTCAACGGCGAGACGGCTCGTCGGTGGGTGGTGGTGGTTCGATGGCCAAGAGATGGTGGTGAGTAGGGCGTGGGGCGGCGGTGTGGTGGTGGGTGAAGCAGCAGCCAGCAAGAGGAAGAAGAAGAAGAAGGAAGAAGAAGAAGAAGAAGAAGAAGGGGTGGGGTTTCGGCCGAGAGAGAGGGGGAAAGAGAAGAGAGAGAGAAGAAAGAAAAAAAGTTGGGGGGGAAGAAGTGACGTGAGGAGTGAAAAGTGAGAAAAGAAAAGAAGAGAGAGAAAGAAAGAGGAAGGGGAAAGAATCGCAGAGGGAAATCATGTGGGGAAGCTAGGGTTTTTTTTTTAGAATTATGACCGGTTCCGGTTCCGGTTCCGGTTCCTATGGGAACAGGAACCGGAACCGGAACTCAAATCTCAGTTCCCAGAAAAAGGGAACCGGGAACCGAAACCGGTGTCTTTGAACCGGGAACCGAACCTGACCCTCCGGTTCGGTTCCCGGTTCACGTTCTACCGGAACCGTGCTCACTTTTAATGCCCAATGATCTCTAGTTCAAATTATTTATACCTTAAATACAGCATACATATATTCTCGAATTTACGTTACTTTTCGATGTTGTTATTGTTGAATTTGCTATCTATGCAATCACATCCTTTTGATTGAGCCAAAAAAATAATTCGAAGCATAATATTCCACATTTTACAAAAATTGCTGGTAAAGAAGATGATTACGTGGCTGTTAAAGAATAGTATCAATTTAAGATGAATTTCTAGCATGAACACGTTGAATCCAACATAAGCGTCGACTTTTTTTTGGCCAAAGACCCGAGTGTTCATTGAACGATCTCTTAGCAAAAGACCAAAACCAATTTACTGAAGAACGTCCATTAGCAAAAGACCAATTTGAGACCGCATGTCTTGCAATCAAGTTTCTCAATTTTTGTCGCCTTGTTTTGTTTGTCTTTGTACGATACGCAATTATATATCTGAGAAAGCTGGACAAAACCAGAGTCATGAATTCTGTCCTCGCCAAGTTGGACACAAAACGTCTTCACTTTGATTTGTGTAGCCACGTGAATCAGTTAATGTCCTTAAAGTCTACAAGGTGGGATATTGTTGTACAATCTCGTGTTAATGAGCACAGGCTAGTACAATGTGATGGTAATTTTTTAACTGACAAAATAAGAAAATCGAGTGGCAAAGGGTCGGAAGACCAACGAACATTTAGTAATGCATTTGTTTTTACTCATGACCGTCATACTTTACCGGCAAAATCCAACTCAGTCTAGTCTAAACTGAGTTCACTACGGACGAGATCATTTTAGCTGGGAATTGGTGTGATGTGCATAACTCGGATCACTCAATTCTTTTTTTGAACCGAATTTAAACAATAATTTCATCAAAAATCCTCATTTTAACTCATTAAAAGCTGGCAAGATAGGTAGAAAAATGAAAAAATTGATCATGGACTTGGTAGTTCATACGCTGCCACACCGACTGATGTGCATTGCAACCAAAACCATAAAGGCTTTTTTTTTTTTTAGATTTAAGGGAAGTGATCACACAATGGGCCAAAAATTGGTTTGTACTGCAGACTTTCAATATTTTTTTTTTCAGATTTAAAGAAAGTGATTTCGGTAAGCACACAAATGATTTGAGTGAATTTAATTTCTTGTGGAACAAGCCAAATTAATTAAAAGAAGCTTCCCATGTCTATAAGGTCCCATAAAATAGGTTTGTCATCTATTATAATATAGGTAGAAATTTTGGACCATAAAGTAATTATCGAATGATTTTATTTTACTGTGTACGAATCATAGGTTAGGGGTAAGCATCGATTTAGGGTTAATTATATATTATATATTATATATTTTTGTCTACTCTAAATTTTAGCATCTCCTCCTCTATTTTCATAACGGTTCAATTTGTCTCGTAAATTAGAAAATAGAAAGAAACTCAATCCTAATTTGACAAAAAAATAATAAACCCTCTTCATTCACCTCGATCTCGCTTGCCTACTCTCCTTGCTCACTACTCACAGCTCACCTTTCTTTGCTTGCTTCACTTGCCTTGTCGCTTGCCTCTATTCACTCACTTCACCGCTCGCTTTTGTTCCCCACCTCCTGTGTTCGTTTGTAAGTGTAAATTTCTATTATTACTTTATCTCATATTTATGTTTGATATGTATTGGTGTTCACAACTCGGTTGCTCAATATCCACATTATTAATGGATATGTAATTTGAAATAATATATTTGTCCTTTTAAGGAATATAAAAATGAAACAAAAAAGAATATTCGATTGATCCCGGATTAACCTTGGAATCGGACTAGATCCATAGGATCAATCCAATTCTCGATCTCAAGCTCAATAGGGTCAATCATCGATTCCAAAAATTAAAACCAACACTATGCGAATTAATCTCAGAATTAAATGTTGGACCAACTCAATCCAGTCCATACTCACCTCTATCGTATATTACAAAATGGTTAATACCCTGAAAAATTCCAAAACCAATACACTTATAATAAATTTACTTCAAACTAATTTTTTTACCACAAAAAATCCATAATTGGTCTATCTATGATAAATGACTACAAAAAATCCAAAATTGGGTAACAATTATATCCTTTGTCAAATTGGATTAATAACATAAAAAATCACAGAAATGGTACAGCTAAGATAAGAAATAATAAAATCTCAAATTAATACATTAGCTTACAATTACGTGTTATTGATTAAGTAATTTAATAGTAAAATTTAATAGAAATTAATAGACGATAAATTTATTATAAATATATCAGTTTGGAATTTTTGTGATTAAAAAATTAATTTAAAGTAATTGTGATAATTATATTAATTTGAGATTTTTAAAGTATTAATTTATTTTAAAAAAAAAAAAAAAAAGAAACAATGGTCTCTTTCACAAGAGAGGAAAAAGTCTTTGGTCATTTGCAATTATTGATCCAAACAAGTTGGACAGAACCACAGTGAATGAGTTCCGTCCTCATCATTTCTGAATTTTCTCCCCTTCGATTTGCGTGGCCACGTTGTCCAATTATCAAAGAGAACTAAGAAAATATCTTTGATGTCTACAGGAAGGGCCTGCTTTGCTGGTCTTGGTCAAAAGGTGAGCATTGCTCATTAAAGAGATGCAACCAGCAGGTCCAGCACTGGTTCCTCCTTTGGGGAAAGAGAAATTCATACACACAGATTCGTGCGGTGTTACCATAAGGTTAAGATTGGAACATTCACAATCTATCTATGTGCGTGTGAAAGTGGATATTGCTTGTCGCGGACTAGCATATCCGCTCTCACTCTCGTGCGAGCTTTATCTAATGATCTAATTTTTACTGTTATTTTAGCAAATATTTTGTTGATTTACTTTAAATTGAGGGTTATGATGAGTTTAACAATCAGAGATACCTATCGTGATAAAATATCTCTTTTAATCCTAAATTGAGGACTCTGATATTTCTGTTAAATAGATTTTCACAATATTAAAAACCAAATATAACATGATAGCCCACATTCGATAAATGATATTGGAGGACAAAAAAAATAAATAAAAAATCCTTTGCTACTAGAAAATTTCATCACAAAAAATTAATTTCATGTATTTGCAAATAAATGAATATTAGAAAACGATGAAAATAATAATTAGCAAATGAATAGATATAGTTACCACCATTAAGAAAATTTAAATTACAAAAAAAAAATAAAAGACATGATTGCGCATAATTTTGTATACAAATATGATAACGCTTGGGATTAAAACTGCATAGTTCTGAAAAAATAGCTATCACTAAAATTAAGGCTTGTCATAACACTTTCAACTGTTTGGAGAATTTAGCTATGACAAATAAATGACCAAACCTAAACTTTCAACTTATGACGCTCCTCTTTTCTTTCCTTTGATGTTTTAGTGTAGTAGGGCGACACTTTACTTGGGATGGATTGGCTTTAGCTGTCTCGTGGTCTACCTATTGCAGTGTCCATGGGATTCTGGAAAAACAGAGCGAATGCATTGGATGATCATACGTTTGCATAGGAGTTCAAACGTGAAATGGTAATTAAGCAAAATGACCTACAATTACCCTCATAGTCATGCTTATTTGGGAAATTTTTACATGTCCATTTAGATGCCTTGGGTTTCTATTCGCTTTATGGCTTGGACCAAGAGTTTCAAGGAGAAGCTAGCCTTGTGCAGTATAGAACCTTTAACTTCCGTTAAATCTTATGAATAAAAAAATCTATGTCCATTTTTCTTGACACGACGGCTAGTGAGATTTTGAATTAGCCAATTAATATGATAACACTTGTTGAAATTAAAAGCATGTTCATGAGAACTAGAAGTTGATCACCCCCGATTGTGTAGGATGTCATGACATCATCCAATTCTGGCTAGTGTGCATAAACCAATCTTTAAGAATCAAACAATTTAAGTGAAATTCATTTCACGTGAGAAGGCGGAAATTCATTAACAAAAGCTTCACATGAGCCCATATGGTCAAATAGAATTGGCCTGCTATCAACTAGAGCAACGCTGGAAATTCATAAGTTTAGATATTTTCAAACATAAAGTAATTAAGAAATATATATATTTTCTGTTGTGCGCCCGGGTATGAGAAGATGCACATGGAGATGAAGAAATTATTACTTAGGCTTTTTAGATAATGTTTTTCCTGGTATGAATCGTGGCTTATTAAAAAACGTTAGTCTCTTTCCACGCATTTCTTGGGAAAAAAGGGCATCTTTTTTTGGTTTTTGGTCATAAGAAAGGGAGTCTTAAGGGGAGTTCATTTGCTGAGGAAAACGTCACGTTTTATGGGACCAACACCTGCACCATAACTGTTGCCGTGTTTTTTCTGTTTCTGTTCCAGCAATTGCAATTATTTATCTGGACAACTGAACCGAATCACGTGATGAGTTCCGTCCTTGCCATTTCGAAATATCCATTTAACTTTGATCGGACACGTGGCACATTTACAAACCGAACTAAGAAAGTATGTCCTACCGATTAAGAGGAAGGGATTGGAAAAGGAGAGGCTTAAAGAAGTAAATTTGCCTCGTTTAAGATTTCGTATTTAGCAAGCACTTAAGGTTCATCCAAAATACATTGCAACCCACCATAGCCACTAGGCCCTAGTGTGGCCAGACAATGGCGAGGACTTTGCGGCCCTCACCCAATCGCTGGTGAGCCTCGCAGGCCACGGCAAGGAAAAGAATCCAAAGGAGGAAGAAGAGAAAAAAAGAAAAAGAAAAAAGAAAAGAAAAAAGCAAAAAAGCAAAAAATAAAAATAAAAAATTGCAATGTCGGCATTGGTAAGTTGGCATCCGTGTTAGTTTCGGCCGATCAAATTTGATCGAATGGACTAAATTAATATAATTATAAAAGATTTAAAATTGAATTGATATAAAAAAAATGTATGATTGAATTATGTCAAGTTTAAGACTTTTTGATATTTCTCACAACGCTTTATTATCTTGAATTAAGGAAAGTGATCACACCAAGCATTCAGTGAATTGTTGGGCAGACTAGTGTGATAAAATGTAGAGAAAATTTTCAAATAATGATTTGAAGTGAGACTATTCTTCTAATTGAGAATTCAAAGCGGACTTTTTGTCTAAAAGAAGAGCATGGAAAAACGAAAGTTGTTTCAAAATGGTCCCAAGCTTTGCTCTGGGCATTTACGTCCAAGATTTTTTTTTTAATCTTTTTCTTTCTTTCCTTTTTCTTTTCTATTCACCATCTTCTTCATCGACAATGACAGCTTGGGGTTGGACTGAGCGTTTGTGACAGGAATGTATCAATGAGCGCTAAGGAGTGGCGTCTTGTGAAGGTCATGAAACGTGAGCAGGTTCTTGAGGACGTGAATGGCGGTGGAGAGACAGAAGCAGAGGAGGTGGAGGAGATCGGAGAAAACCATCGAACTGGGTATGGATGTGCTTCGATATGCGTATTTCAGTTTTCAATCAAAACTCATTTTTGGCATTTGAAGCGTTCGCGATCGACGCGTAGATGAAGGAACAAAACCATGAGAAATACGCTCATCATTATTCTCTCTTTCTTTTCTTTTTCTTTTTTTAATTTTCTGAACACAGCAGAGGCACATGTCGCTGTTGATCGTAGAAGAAAAGGACAATCATGGAGGAAGAGAAACTGTGGAGGACCACGTGATGTGTGCAGTCCTCATCATTCATCATTCTTAAATGTTCTTTTCACTTCGATATCTGTGGCCACGTGGGCCAATCACAAAAGTGATCCAAGAAAACATCAGAGGCTAATTAAGAGGAAGGGATTGTTTTGGAAGTCTTGGTCAAAAAGGTAAGGGTTAAAGAAGTAAATTTGCCTCATTATGAAAAAAGCAACCATCACAAGATTTCGTATATACCAAGCGTTTCTGGTTCAACCTTCGGGGCAAGAGAAGAATTCGAGCTTACTTTAGGAGGCGAGGGCTTGTGCTTGAAGTGGAGAAATCACGCCGGTAAGAAAATCACCGAGATGCTCCTTTTTGTTTTGAGATATTTACTTTGATGATTATAGATTGAGCCTTTTTGTTTTGAGATATTTACTTCGATGATTATAGATTGAGGCGTGAAGGTAAATCCTCTAATTATATTTCTTTTTGGGATGCAGACACGACTTGATCTGTTTCAAGAAAATTTATTCTGAAAATATAGTAAATTTCATCTCTACATTGCTCCACTAGAAAAACCCCACCTTCATTTTCTTGTTTATTAAAATTTGACAGGGTGGAAAACGTTTGAGTTTTACTTGTTGCGTGACACTCTACATCCTCTAAAGCATACAAATTCACAAATTACTTTTTCATCTTTTGGGGGCAAGAGAAGAAGTGAAGCTTTGTCTCGCTTGTGCTTGAAGAGGAGAATTGGTAAGAAACACCACGCTGATCTTGAAAAATCACTGATACACTCCTTGTTCTGAGATATTTGCTTTGATGACTACAGGTTAAGGTGTGAAGCTAAACCTACGATCGTATTGCATTTCAAGACTTGGATATGACTTGATTTGTTGCAAGGTAACTTATTCGGAAACACAAAACTCATTATAGTAAATTTCATCTCTACATTACTCCTCCATAAAAGTCCCACCTTCATTCTGTAGTTTATTATAATTGATGGTATGAAAAATATTTGAGTTTTACTTGTTGTGCAGTACAAATTCACATATTACTTTTTCATCCTTTGGGGCAAGAGAAGAAGTAAAGCTTTGTTTGGCTTGTGCTTGAAGAGGAGAAACCGCATTGGTAAGAAACACCATGCAAATCTTAAGAAATCACCGAGATGCTCCTTCTTGTTCTGAGATATTTACTTTGATGACTACAGGTTGAGGCGTGAAGTTAATCCTCCGATCATATTGCCTTTCGAGACTTGGACATGACTTGATCTATTTCAAGGTAACTTATTCTAAAACACAAATCCCATTATAGTAAATTTTATCTCTACATTGCTCCTCTAGAAAAGCCCCACCTTCATTCTCTAGTTTATTATAATTGATTAGATGAAAAAAATTTGAGTTTTACTCATTGCAAGACACTTGACATCCTTTAAAGCATATAAATTCACATTACTTTTTAAAAATAATCGTCACACATATTGCTTCTTTTTCTTAATACATTCATTCTATTCAGAACCCAATCTGGTATGAACTGTTGGTTTGTTTGGACATGGTGGAATCGCATACCAATCCTCACTCTAAAGCAGTTCTCGAAACATTTACCTTTGACCTCTGGAATGATTGACTTTAAAAGGTGGATTGGGGAGAATCTTTACTTAAGGGACCTCAACTTTGGTTCTTGTGTCTATACACAAAAATTTCTTTACTGGATGAGCTCACTCTTAATTTATTAAAGCTTCATCCGATGATGCCAAAGTAAAGTGAAAGGGTATATGAAAGTTATATCCACGGGAATTTGGACATCATTGCTCTAACCCTGCTTTGTCCTTTATACTATGTGAGAGGATCCACAAACAGATTACTGATTTGGAAGTGGGCAGAGAGAGAGATTCATAACTATGAGCCGTCAGACTAGCTATATATTTTCATTCATAGACTAATTAATAAATAAAATTCATATTAGTCTGAGAAAATATATATGGCGATGAAGTAGTTAATAATAAAATATTAGTCTTTTCCCACACATTTTTAAGTGAGAAAGGGGCATCCTATGGAGAGCTAATGGAAATTATTGCCCATTAATAAAAAAGTGCTCTTATTAAATGGGATGGGTTTGCGGATAACGTCTTAGCTCACAGGACCACACCACCCCCATAATTTCCTGTATGAATACATTGTCTCTAATGAATGTATCGATTCCCTTTTTTCCAAAGACCTAAGTGCCGAGTACAGCGTCATTTAGTGAAAGACCAAATATTAGACAACGTCTATTAGCGAAAGACCAATTTGAAAGCATACTTCTTTCGATTGCCGAAAGTTGACCATAGCATTACTCGGTTCGAAAGTTTCCTCACGCCTATGAGTTCCAATTGCAAAGAAACTGTGACTTTTTTTCCTCGGGCACGCTTCATAACTCCTTTCATGATGGAACGTTTCTCCAACCTAATGAAAACTAGTATTGCAGAATACTTTTGAACTGTTTAAAAAAATTAAGTTGATTTCGACATTCAACCCTCCATGTATTACGCTACACATCTGTTCATCTTTTAGGAACAATGAACACGAGTTTTCCTTATCTCTTCCAACAAAACGCTTTCAAGAAGTATTTGATAAGTGCCAGTGTACATCAATGCGGTATTTTACATTTATTCATGTGGATTAGTTGACTTTAAAAATTTAGGTACTCCATGATTTTTATAACAAAAATATTAGATAAGGACAAATCAAAATTATCATTTTCTTTATCTAGGACGAGTTTTCCTAGATGAAAATTCCGAATGGGTAAAATTTTGTATAATATTAAAGGGGACAAAAATGATCCCCTTTTCATGTCTTCTAAAAAAGCACTTACTCTTAATATAGAGATGGAGATGGCCCCTGTTATCTTTTCCATCCACATAAACCTACGTGGCAACCAATGTTATAAACACCGCTTGCATGTAAGCAGGATCGGTCGTTTTTTATCGCTAAAAAATGAGAAAAAGAAAAATTGTCTTAAAAAAAAAAAGTTTTTGAAAATATTATACCATTGCTAATTAAGTTTTAAATTTTTAATTTTATCAATTTAGTTATAAACATTTTAACGATTTTTCAATATAATCCATGTCAATTGTCACCGAAAATCACAAACATGAAACTATTTTTATAAATTTTATTTATTTTATTTCTTTTTTTTATTTTCTTTATTGATTTTCCACCTAGCAACTGGCGGAGAAAGAAAAAAGAAAGGAAAGGAAAAGGAAAGAAAAATGAAAACTTGAAAATTTTAAATAAAATTATAAAAATTATTCATTTCAATGTTAATTTGTTATGTAAAATGGTCAACTTGAACTATCATGTTAGTGATTTTCGATTATAGGAAACACACAAGTGACGCTAGTTATCACCATCGAGACTGCATGCAAGTCTTGCCTCAATCAATCTCTCAGCCTGTAATGGCTCCTACGACAACAAAGGCAAGCTCGCACTCGCTCCTCTTGAATCCGCACCCTAACCCTCTCGTTGTATATTTAAATCGGCAGCGCATTGAGGGAAAATCTTCCACATCTTCTTAAACTGTTTGATTAATGCTCTCTCTAGTAGGTAGAACGTCCAATTTATAACATTTTTTTTTCCCTTCAATCATCACTCTTGTTCGCTATATTTTGCTTTTGTGTTTGCATCTTTCTGCCAATCGAAAAGAAGAAAGAAAAGAAAACTGTGACATTTTAGTTTTGCTTCAAGATTATGTTACTCCTATTCTTTTCGTTTCTCTTCGATAAAAATCATTTTGTTTTAAGTTCAAAATCATCTTCTTTTTGCCTTCTACAATAATAAAAAGTCGTCAAGTCAGCTTACCACGTGAGCGCCATTTGCCCCGTAGGTTAGTTGGAAAAGATGATCGTGGCGATGTTCATTCACCAGGAAAAAAATACTTTCTTTTTTGTAAATTTTTTTTTTTTTGGAGTTGGCCCACTAGATAAGTGAGAACTTTAAATGGCATTCCAAACCCACGGAGACCATTGAAACCCAGCCTCTATGTTAACAACTTGCTCTTTCCAAGTCGCAATAGCGTGGTCAATTAAAAACATGAAAAAAGAAAAAGAAGTGTTGTCTCTTTCTGTACCATCAAGAATGAAGAAAGAAAGAAAACATTAAGATGGTCACTATGGAGTACTCGGAAATGATCGACTTCATCTAGACTTCATCTAGACTGCCGTTGAAACATATTTTCAGGGAAATTGAGATATGGTGATATATGTCTCTCTGTCATTTCCTTATGATATTTCTCAACCAATCGATTTTTTTTATAGCAAGACACATGTCGATAAATTGTGATTTTTTGTTGCTGTTGCTTTTTTCATTTTTTTTTGTCTTTGTTTTGCTGTCTTCATTTGCAATTATTTATCTAAGTAAGTTGAACAGAACTATATGATGAATTTTGTCCTTAGCATTTTCCCCTAGAATTATACATTTCTCAACTAATCAGTTTCTTGATTACAAGTTATTCGTTGATGAAAATGGAACATGAATATCTGAGTTGCAGAGAGAGAGAGAGAGAGAGAGAGAGAGAGAGAGAGAGTTTTTGAACATTGTAAAAATTACCTCAAGCCATCCTATTACTATTAAGATGAATAGTTTAGTTACATTAAAAAATGAACAATCTAAGCAAATTAGTATTTATGGACCAAACTTAAAAGTATTACAAAATTTAATCCATCATAGTTTAAAAAGAAGATGGGAGAAGCAATGTTGACAATGAGAAACAAAAAGAATGGTTAATTAACCATTAATTGATTTTTACTCATAGAAGAATATTTTAGTCGATTAATAATGAACATGAAAGGTGAACAGAAAATAAAAGAGAAAAAGCGGATGAATTGACGATTGACCTTGTTTTTTTTCCTTAATAATAAATTGATATCTTGGTCAATTTGATAATAAAATGTGTGTATCAAGCTAAAGAAGAGGTGGAAATAGCCCTGCTTTTTATTTTATTTTTTAATATCAGGTAAAAATATACAGACTTTTGTTCGATGCATTGTTCTTGTTTAATTTAGAATTTTCCACAATAAAAAGTAGCCAGTTCAAAAAGATTCTCTTTCAATTTATAGGGGGCATGGAATACGCCATGTGCTTAGAATTGATTATAATCCTTCACATAGAAAATGTTAAGTGATCCCGAACCTCCACGTCAGCCACTTTTCAACTCTCTAAGAAGTTTTCCCCGACCCGACCGAAGCTCATCGTCTTCATCAACCAGTCAGCAAAATATTGGGTACCCTTGCTGCGCCCAGTCAGCAAAAAACAAATCCATTAGGTGATCGACAAGTGTCAATGGAGCTCGGATTTTAGATTTTTCAAAAATTCTTTTCTCAATCAGTTTTGTTTCTTCCACAAACGCCCTCCGTCTCTCTCCTTCGTCTCTCTCTCCGTCTCTTTTCTTCAGAAACAGAGGTGGCCTCCATCGACCGGCCAGCGACGAAGTTGTCGCAGGAGGCCGAGGTCTTTGTGCGGGAGAGAAAGGCGGCGGCGTGGTGGAGGTCAGGCATCTCGCCGCGGACCTTGTCGGGCTTTGCGTCTACGAAGGCCAGCTCGTCAGCGAGGCAGGTGAGGATTTTCTAGGCGATGGCCATGCCGACGACGCCGACCCCAACGACGGCCATCTTGGCGTGTCGCTTGTGGGGCGACGACTGCAGGGTGTTTTGGATCGGCTTGAAGAAGGCTTGGGGCAGGTCCAAATCGCCGGGGCTGAGGTAGGAAGAAGAAAGAGGATCGCAAATGAGTGTTTAAATTTGAGGGTTGGACAGCGATCTTGGCGTGGCGCTTGGACGACGATCTTTGTGCATCTGCTGTTTTGAACTTGAGAGTTGAGAGAGAGGAGCGCGGATGAGTGACGAAGAAGGAGAAGAAATAATGCGAGGGGTGTTTATGGAAGTTAAAAGATTAGTGAAAAATAGATTTTTCAAAAAACTGAAATGCGGTTTCATCGGACACTTGTCGATCAACTAATGGACTCGCTTTTTTCTAATTGGGCACAATAAGGGGTACCCAATATTTTCTCCCCTTCCCTTACCTCGCCTTCCCACTCCTTCTCGTCCTCCTCCTCCGACGACTTCCAGTCGTCCACCCTCTGCGTCGCCTACGAGCTCTTCTACAAGGGCCAGCTCCTCCCCCTCCAGCTCTCCCCCCGCCTCTCCATGGTCCGTACCCTCCTCGCCTCCTCCTCCACCTCCCACTCCGCCACCACCTCCTCCCGCGACTCCTCCGGCAGCTCCACCACCTCCTCCGACCAGATCTCGCCGAAGGATGCCGACGACGGCCATGGACAAGCGTCGGCGTCGCTCGCGATCCGCTCATCCAGATCTGGGTCTGGAGAACTCCAGATCTCGAGATCAGCCCGTCACCGGGCTCGGCTGCTGGTTGTTGCGGCCGGGACGGGTGGCGAAGGTCTCCGACGTCTTCATCTTCGGCGGCCTTTGAGACCCGGCTCCCTAATTGCTTCGAAACATGAGAAAATCTTTATTCGCTCATTGATGGAGTTTCGAAATTGGACGTTGAATAAAGCAGATGGGAGAGAAACCCGAACAGTGGGTCCACTCACACACGTGCTACGTGCAGGAGCACCCAATACTTTTCTATTCAAATCCAAGTGGCGGATGGTACATGCTACAAATATCAAAATAATTACTAGAAGTCAAATGTTATCTGTTCACTATCACTTTAAAAAGTACTTAATTGCTTTCTTGCGAAATCCGGAAAATGAAAGAAAAGCTTCAATCTTTAAATTATTGAGAAAAAGTTCTCAAGAGTTCTAACTGTTAATATTCAAAAGAATCGACGATATGCATCTAATGTTTCTTCCTAATGTTTTAGATTTAAATTTGGACACACTTGAGCTTAATCTCGAGAAAAAACATTGAGTGTGTAGGATTGTGATGAAGACTGCCAAATTTGTTTGAGCCCTGGAAGAGTCATTCCATTGTCAAAAACAAAAAATAAAAGGAAATGGGGATAACCGAAAAAAAAGAAAAAAGTTTAAGAAATTTAGCCTTCTATCAAACTTGGTAGACCGGTGTTTATTTACATTGCTCTTGCTTCAGCGCTCTCTCTCGCCCTCTCTCTCTCTGGTTTTAATTCATGGTTCTCATTGTTTTTATGACTTTGCTATTCCTTTCTTTTCATGCATCAAGTGATTAGTTCTGTTCTCTGTTCAGTTTCCTTTGAGCCCATTTGTTTAAGCAAAGACAAGGAGACCGAACAAAAGGAAAAAAAGGTGGGGAAAAGAAATATCTAGAAAAGAAGGAAGAAATGGCCGGGAGTTTTTTTACCTCTGTCGCGGTGAACCTAGTTTCAAAACTCGGCGAGAACCTATTTGCTCCCATTGGACGTCAATTTGGGTACGTGCTATGCTACAAGAGCTATGTCGAAGATCTCAAAAATGAAGTCAAGGAGCTGGAGAGTGCAAGGGAAAGGGTGCAGCGCTCCGTCGATGAAGCCAGGTACGACGGAAAACCTATATACCCTTATGTTCAGGATTGGCTGGGGAGTGTGACGAAGGAGGCTGATGAAGCACAAAACCTGTTAGAACGTGGCAAAAGTGCAAAGAATGCTTGCTTCCGCGGGTGGATTCCCAACCCCTTGGTGCGCCATCCAATAGGCAAAAAGGTGAAGGAGACAACTCAAGTCATTCAGGGACTCCATGAGAAAAGTCGAAATAGTAACTTCAAGAAGGTCTACTATGAGAATACTCCGCCAGGAATAATCACTGCCACCACTTCCGCTACAAGATCTGTTGACAAGAAAGAAGATGCCCTGGAGTCGAGGGCTTCAATCATAGAGGATGTAATAAAGGCTATAGTTGATGACAAGGTCCATGTGATTGGGGTGTATGGACCAGGTGGAGTTGGCAAGTCAAAGCTTTTGGAGGACATCAAAAGGCGAGTTGAGAGAGAGAAGTTGTTTGATGAGGTTGCCATGGCAAATGTATCACGCAATCCAGATCTAAAAAGAATCCAGGGAGAAATCGCTGATGCACTGGGGCCTAAAGCTAATTAATGTGGAAACTATTCGTGGGAGAGCAAATCGTTTGCGTGAGAGATTAAATAGTGATCCTATGAAAAACATTTTGATCATTTTAGATAATCTGTGGAATAAGTTAGATTTGAAGGAAATTGGAATCCCTTGCGGCGATGATAATAAAATAAAAGGTTGCAAGCTATTGCTAACATCTAGATACCAACATGTTTTGTGCATTGACATGCGCTCTGATCGAGATTTCCGAGTCTATGAGTTAAAGCATGGGGAAGCCCGAAGACTTTTTGAAAGGACAATTAGGGACAGAGTTAACGATCCGGAGTTTAAGAGCTTGGTGGATGGAGTAGTCAAGAATTGTGGAGGCTTGCCACTTTTTATTGTTTCGTTGGCAAAAAGGTTGGAGCATGGAGATTTAGCTACATGGAGGAATGCATTGAATGTAGAAGGGTCAGATGTAAAATCACAAGTGGAACTAAATTACAAAGACTTAAATGATGAGAGGATCAAATCATTGTTCTTGATTTGTGCTCTAAACTCTGGGAGAATTTGGTTGAGGGATTCCCTTGTCTATTGCATGGGTTTGGGTTTATATGAAAAGTTCAGCAAGACCATCGAAAACGCTAGAGATAGGTTGATGATGGATCTACGTTGCCTGCAGGACTCTTCTTTGTTACTAGATAGTGATGATTCTAGCAGAGGAATCATATGGTTCAGAATGCACGACATAATTGCTGACGTGTCCATCTGTATTGCTTCCACGGAATGGAACGCCTTGGTCGGGACGAAGGATGATGGGTTTAAAAAATGGTCAGAAGATGAGCTCAGAAAATGCACAGCGATATCCTTCCCTCGTGTTGGCATTGAGGAGCTTCCTGAAAATTTGGACTGCCCAAACTTGATGATGCTTCTATTATTCGAATCCAAATCGTCTCTCAAAATTCCCCCATCGTTTTTTGAGTCTATGGCAAAGCTCCAAGTCCTGGACATTACTGGCTTCTCTTTCACTTCTCTACCTCCATCGATTGAGCTCCTTGAAAACCTCAAGTCCTTATGTCTTGATGACTGCCATCTAGAGGATGTAACTGTTCTTGGAAAGCTGAAAGGATTGCAATTCCTAAGTTTCTTACAATCTACAATCACTCGTTTGCCCGAAGAAATAGGTGGATTAACGGAATTGAGATTTTTGGACTTGAGGCGGTGCACTGGGCTCATAGTTATCGAACCTGGCGTCCTCAAAAGCTTGGTTAATTTAGAAGAACTTTATATGGAAAACAGTTTTGATCGGTGGGAGGCTGAGGATAAAGTACCGCGAAGCAATGCCAGCCTTGCTGAGTTAAAGAACATGAAGAATTTGAGCACTCTATCTATTGACATTCCTCATTCTGTCAATCTCTTAAGAGACCTGCCATTTGGGAAATTGAACATGCATAAAATCCAGATTGGGGAAGTTTGGGATTGCTTGTGCATGCACAAAGAATCTAGAACTTTAAAGCTCAAGCTGGATTTGGGCAATCTTCTTTTCGAAGAGTGGGTGCAAAGATGTCTGCAGAGAACACAAGATCTCCACTTGGATGGATTGCAAGATGGCAATGATAGTATTCACGATTTATGCATTGAAGGATTCCAGGAATTGAAATATCTTCACGTGCAAAATAGCCCCTCATTTCATTATGTTGTTCACTTTACAGAGAATGTGCAGTGCACTGCATTTACGAGATTGGAATCTCTGTTTCTCGAGAATCTGAACAACTTGGAAAAGATTTGTCGCGGCTGTCTTGCCCCAGAATCCTTCAGCAAATTAAAGATTGTGAAAGTGGACAACTGTGGTGTAATCAAACATTTGTTTCCTTTGTCCATGACGAGAATATTATTGCAGCTCGAAGAGATTAAAATAAGCAGATGCCACTTGATGCAGCAAATTGTCGCAGATGCCGAGGCAGATGAAGAGGGAGAAGAAATAGATGATGTTCCCCAAGTGAAGTCATGCAATTTGCGTAGGCTGACATTACAAAACTTGCCAGAGATGACGAATTTCTATAAAACTGCAGACCATTCGGTTGATTTCTTTGACGGGCAACAGGTATATAATTTGTTTTTGAGAGTTTGTCCTCTAGAATAATTAAGACAAACAATAGTTTAATTGTTTAAAATGGAATTGCTATGTGATATGTAAATACATAAAACATTTATACGTTAGTTGAAATTACATCTCGCTTAATTTGTGTTATGTTATCAACGAAGTTAAAGAACACGGTACGATGATTAGGTTTTTTCAATTATGTAGAAGTTCATCATTGCTTAATGGTAATATTGAATATGTATACATAAATATTTATGGATATATTCATAAGTTGAAGGAAGTATACATGACCTATATAATTTTTATGACCTTTATTTAATAATGAATGGACTTATGTAGAGTCCTAATATATCTGCTTGATTAAAGTGAAAGAAAGAACTAAAGAAATTTCAATAGGTGAATTTAACTATTTCTGACCAAAAAAGAAAGAGAAGTGACTACAGTGACTATGCGTCAAATAACGTCCAAATCAATTACTTAAAATTTTGTAATTTTAAATGTAAGTGCATTACTGTTAGAGTAGTTGAGAACTTGAGAGTATTAATTTTTTTCCCCAAATGATTGTGAAGAGTTGTGGTAGGTGAATGGACCATTGTGGAATTGTGGTTCGACCCAAAGTTCCATTATCAAATGAACAAATTTGAGTGATCACATTATATATTGAGCTAAATTTCAGAGATCACATTGCATAGTGGGCCAAATTTTATGGACTATTTGTGTCATTATCCTATCTAGTGATAATGCTCATGTCAGGTCTTGATCTTTATCCATGTATTTTTTGATACGGGTGGGCCTACACAATAAATTAGGCCCAACCTAAGGGTTCGGCCCAGTCTAGGCCCTCGTCGCCCCAAATTCCTATAGGTCCTTCAATGATCTATGTTGAGTCATTTTTACTTTCATTTTGAATTTTCGCTTTTGCTTCTGGCATTCAATATTTCATTTGATTAACATTAACTAATTATTTTTTTGTTCTAATTCATGTAATCTATGGACTTTTAGTGGTGATCAAATCTACCACAAATCTTTATTCTTACCACTTTTCTAATATTACTAGTAGAATTTTTGTGTCCTGCACACGTTTAAATTTATTGTTTTCATAATAATATAGTTTTTGAAAGTATTAATTAGAAACATGTCTAGCATTCATATGAGTACTATTGTTTCAATTTAACAATTCCGTCAAGTGTTCTATCAGTAAAAAAAATGGAAACCCTTTTTTAAATTATTTTTAAAATGATAATTTTCATGTGAGCCACACCTCAAAAGCATGATGCTCGACTAAAATCATTTGTTGAATTAAGTAATTCATTTTCTTGGCTACATAAATAAATTTTGCCAAATGATTTTGCTCTATATTGAGGAAGCGCATCTTAGGTATAGATAAATTAAATCCTTTAATGAAATTGACTTTTATGCCCATATGGTGCGGTTGTGGTCAGTCCATGGTCTCATGGCCGAGCATGGATCTTACAGTGATGAACGCTTTTTTTTTTTTTACTTTCGACCACCGTGGCATGTATTTCGCATTCTATGTTAGAAAATAATGGATCCTATAGTGCTATGCATGGGAGCAACAACATATTCAGTTTAATATAGTATTTCTCTCGTAATTTACAATAACTTTTTACTTTTCAATCTTTCGATAAGAGATGTTTTTGTTTTTTAGTACTTTGGAAAAAATGCCAGGCTCAAATTACACCTGTAAATCAATTAAAGTATAGTTTTTCTCTGTTTGTTAATTTAGTTCATGACTATTCAGTATAAAATAATTCGTTTGAGATATTATATAAAATCATAGTCTATGATTTTTTAATCAATTGAGCCTATGCCATGAAATTAAAAAATTTAGGTAAAAAGCACAAAATCGTACGTTTAATAACCCCAACAATTCAAGGACTTTAAATTCTCTCTTATTATTATATATTCAACAAAGTCCAAATAAATAAAAGCTAAATGATACGTAAGTGTAAAGTTGATAAATTCTGAAGAAGAATAAGACAAATTCAAAAATCACTACTCCACTTTTTCTTCCATTATCTCTAAAGCTATTGTATGAGTTCATTTACTTTATTATTATTTCATCGCAAATTTTATTTCTTGATAAAGCATTGTTATGAGTTAATGTGGGATTACTCACCCCTTGCAGATAACAAAGCTACAGAGTTTGGAAGCCATAACCATTGAAAGATGTCAGTTAATACGAGAAGTATTTGACCTTGAAGGATTGACAGCCAATGGGGAAGTTGAGATTTTGTCACAATTGAGGGAATTAATCTTAAGTGACTTACCAAGTTTGGGACGGATATGGAACAAAAATCCACGAAAAATGTTGTGTTTTCAAAATTTAAGGGCACTAAAGGTGCAAAATTGTGAGAACCTGAGGTTTCTTTTTTCTTCTTCCATGGCTAAAGCACTTGGGCAAATAAAAGAAATAGAAATAGCAAATTGTAAGCTAATGGAGGAAATTATTGATGTGCAAGAAGAAGAATTGGAGGAAGCTGCAACCAGCGATACTTTAGAGTTTCATTTGTTAACCTCCTTGTCTCTTGAGGAATTGCCAAATCTCATGACATTCTCTTATGGAATGTGGTGTATTCGTTGTCCATCTCTAGCAAGATTGACAATATCTCGGTGCGCCAAAATGATGACTTTCTCTTCATTCGAAGGAAGGCAACAATCAATGGCAGTTGGTACAAGTGTACAACAAGCATTTGGTTGTATCAACTCTAGCTTGTCCTCACCTAGCTTCTTCAATGAAAAGGTAAGTAAGCATGTATAGTATTTTTATGTTGATCATTCTTCTAGTTCTAGTCAGAGATGCAATTTAGTAGAAATTGGATCATTATTCTGTACCAAAAGTTTGGCAGTTTGTGGTGGCAAAACTAACTTGCTGCTGGTGATTCCCAAAGTTGCCCTCGAATTTTGGCATAATAAAATTATGTACCAAATATTTCAGTCATTCTACATATAAATGTTTTTACGCAGGTTCTTTTTCCAAGCTTGGAGGAATTGAAGCTTTCATCCATGTGCCAATTAAAGAGGATATGGCACAATCAAATCCCTGGACAGTCCTTTTGCAAACTTGCATCCTTCACTGTTGAACTTTGTGAAAATTTGTCACATGTTTTTCCATCAAATTCAATGGATAGGTTGCAGAGCCTGAATAAAATTGAGGTGGTTGGGTGTCCCTCCTTGGAAGCATTATTTGAACCGGTAAGTCTCAGCTCTGAGAAAAGGCAAAAGCCATTGGTCCTCTCTTCATTAAAAAAAATGAAGTTGTTGAATCTACCAAGGCTGACAGACATTTTGAAGAGTGACTGCAAAGTAACCTTGACATTTCCTAGTCTGATGGAAGTGAACGTGAGGCGTTGTCATAGTTTGTCATATCTCTTCTCAAGTGCCACGGCCAAAACTCTTCATGAACTTGTAGTGCTTGATGTTTCTTGTTGCAATAATCTGCGGGGCATAATTGTGATGGAAGAAGGAAAAGGGAAAACCGTAGAGACATTCAAGTTCCGTCATTTAACCAAACTCAAGCTTGGTGACCTTAAGAGTTTGATTTGTTTTAGTTTAGAGAATTGTGTTGGTGATGGGTTATATCCTCTATTTGATGAGAAGGTATCATATCCCGATTTATCTTATTTGTTATTTTCTTTTTTTTAGTGCTTTGGCCCTAAGCAATTTTGCATATTTTCATTTATCTCTGTACATTTGTAGCTTGCATTTCCAAAGTTAGAAGAGCTACACATCGAGGGAGTTCAACAAAAAGAACTATGGAATGATAAAATCCTTGTGGAATCCTTTTGCGTCGTCTAAAGGTCCTCAAGGTGAAGCAATGTCACAACCTAATGAATGTGATTCCATCATCCATGTGGAAGAGGCTACTTCACTGTATGGAGTCCTTGACAGTTGAGAAGTGCCAACGTCTGAGAAACCTTTTACAATGTCTATGGCAAAAAGTCTAGGACAACTCCAATATCTGGGTCTTAGTGGTTGTGGAGAGATGGAGTACATTGTTGCCAAAGAAGAGGAGAAACTTGAAGAAGCAACCGACAAAATTGTAATTCCTCAACTTGTCACTCTATATCTTCACAACATGCCAAAACTCAGAAGTTTCTGCCAAGGGAAGCATATTTCAGAGTGGCCCTCCTTGAAAGAGTTTACTATTGAAGATTGTAAAGCTGTGAAGGTGATTCTAGGAGATGCCAAGTTGTAGAAAATTAGAGGGTAGCATTCCAACACATCAACCGCTTTTACTCGTCGAAAAGGTTTGCACTCATTCTTCTTTAATGGCATATCTAGTTTGTTGTCCTTGATGGTTTGAGCTAAGACAATGTAAGGGTTTGTGGGGTCACTTATGATAACTTATCATTTTCTTTTACAAATCTTTGACCTCAAATAAGAAACATCTCAAAGCTACTTCTTTAATATAAACATGCTGAAATGTATATCAAAACTTTTTCATAAGTTTCAAAAACTTAATATTTTTTTCTTTCCTTTTCAAGTCTTAGACTAAATTGTAGCTGAAGTACAAATATTAATGAGAGGCTAAGCTTCAATTAACAACTTTTAATTAATCTAGAGTCTAGACAATGCCAAAGATGTCTGCTCAAATTTAAATATTGTTCAATGTAAGATCAAGGGTTAATGACACTACGAGTTCTAAAACTTGTGTTGGTTTGGCACTTAAGTTCTAAAATTTGCACAATTGATGCATTTCAAGACTTGTTAAGTCCATCCCTTTTTTGTAGAGAAATTCTGCATTTTTATCATATTTTCAGTCCTGCATGGCCTTTGACGTGGTGATGGAGCTTCCTCAAGCACAAAGGGAGCTGTTTCACTATTGCCACATCGAAAAATTAAAAAAAAAAATTAAGAGCATACTGAAAATTAGAAAAAAAAATTAGCACTAAAATGAAACTAAAAATAAAAAGTCCTACGAGAGAGATCGCTAGTCCTTGGAGGGGTCAAAGGGGGGGGAAGGCTGCATAGGGAGCGCCACTATTGCTTCCCTTCCTGTTGACAAGGGCTAGCCCTCACCATGAGCAAGCAATGGCCTGTTACCGCCCTTGGCAATTTGGGTGAGGGCAAGTGTGCTCACTCACGTGGTGGCGAGGAGCCAAGTTTGGCAATTGCTGGTGACCTAGCGAGGGTACTGAGCGCCCTAGCCATGACCTGGGGTATGGTTGTGGCCCTCGCCAATGCAAAAGCCTTGAGACAAACCCCCTTCTCCCGCCTTGTTTTTTATATGTACTTTTTAAATTTTTTGTCACCTTTTTTAATGTGGCATCACCACATTAGCACCACATTTTTACAATTAAAAAAAAAAAAAAAAAGGAAAATTCGATGAAAAATGCCATATATACTTTCCGTCCTCTAAAACTAATTTGGGCAATGGAAAGACTCAAATGCTAAACCGAAACAAGTTTTACTAATAAAGGAAAAAAAGTTTTAGTTCTTAAACATGCCAAACCGGAATAAGTTTTAGGAGTCATTTTGTCACTATTCCTGAAGTCAATTGTAAATATTGTGATGGGAAAATCATTCCATAGGTCCTGAAACGTATTTATGAAATGCAATCAAGTCATAAATTTTTCAATTGGTGCAATGAACTCTGAAACCTTTATCAAGAAGTGCAATCAAATCATAAACCTTTCAATTGGTGTAATTAAGTCATAAATTAATACAAACAAATGCAATTTGAGGTTGCCGCATAGGCAATCTAAGTTATTGTGTACTAAAAGAACTTGATTATGCTTTTTCAAAAATATTTAAAACTTAAGTAAACCAATTGAAAGGTCTAGGACTTGACTACATTTCAAATATAAGATTAATACTTCCAACGCACCTTTATTTCTTGATTATGACTAAAATTGCAAGTAGTTGACATAATATTTTTCACTTTTCGGGTCAAACCTAGTCAACTTAATCAAATGCTAAACAAAGGAGCTTTAGTGTAAAATTGGAATCATGGACTCAGCAAATTTGTATTCGTGGCTCCACACAAGCCAATATTTTCTTTGCTACATGCATTATATGTAAATAACTCAATTGCACTGACATGGAATCTATAATTCAATGTGCTATCATTCACTATCAAAAAAAATTTGAGGAGCTTTTTACTAGGTGTATGATACATATGTTAGCAACTGATAATATAGAATGAAATTGCATAGCAAGGTTGGTTTAGAATCATAAAATCCGAAGGAAATCAGATAGCAATAAACTAGGAAAAACTAGAGAGAGAGAGAGAGAGAGAGAGAGAGAGAGAGAGAGAGAGATGCCAAATTAGGCGAGGAAGAAGAAACACCAAATAGGCAAACTCATTAGTCAATGAATTCATCCTCAAAACCGAAGAAAATTAGTATCTTGGTCGATATCATAGGTAATTAAAACAAGAGTTCCTTACCAAAAAAAAAAAAGAGTTCAAAGTAAGCAAGCATAAATAAGACAAATAAACAACAAGGTGGTTGAAGAATCATGTCATATATCAATCTCCACAAAAGGGAGATTTGGATATGCACCTTGGAAGTATAAGGCTATACTAAGTATTTTAGTACAAATTTTAGCATCATGAATTTGCAATTCTGTGAATGATTAATAGGAGAAATTACATTCCAGATTTTACTAAATTTCAGAAGGTGTTTTATAAATTCATCCAGATTAGTTAGTAGAATTTTACTCCACTCACTTCACTATTCCCACAAGCAGAGTCCTTATTTAACTCTTGAAGACATTGAGAGCACTTATCCATGTTGTTTTGCTCAATAGCAAACTGATTTTGGACTGTTTTCTTGTCTTCCTTACAGTTTTTGATTGAATCTATTCAATTCTCACTAAAATTGTTGAAATATTCTCTCAAACCACTAAAATTTGTTTAACCTCTTCAAGATTGTTAAGGATTTATGATAACCACAATCATGGCAATAGTCGGATTACTCCTGACGGTCAACATTATTAGAGTGGCATGATAATCATAATAATAATAATAATTGCCATACCAATCGACATAATAATCTTGATAAGCCCTACTCTTTTCAAATTTTGATATATCAAGAGTTAATAAATATTGCAACATTATTCAAAGAGAAAATTTACCAAACATAGAGTGGCTACAAATCAGCAAGCATGGCGGCTGAAGTTTCAATAGGCATGAATGCCATATATCTTCATGAGCATATTAGATCAGAAATGCAAGTGTAGCATCTAAAATAAGTACCATAGTGTTGGCCCTTGGTCTAGAATAGTTGCACAATGATAATACATAGTTAAAGTGAAGTTTTGATACCAATTAATGTTGAAGAGATCTAGCTCAATGACCAATTGATGAAGAACATATCTAGATCCAATACCAACTAATGTGGAACGAAAGCATGAAGAAAGTTAGGTTTAGATTCGTTGAAAGTGGAGGAAAATCAGATAATAAGAAAAGATGGAGAAACTAAAGAGAGATGCAAGAGATAGAAAGGCCAATTTAGGTGGGGAAAAAGATACGTCAAATAGGCAAACTTAGTTATCAAATGATTCAAATCAATTAATCATTAGAACTAAAGAAAAATATTTAATTGGTTTATATTTATAGGCAACTTTAATAATAGTGATCAACTATTAATAGAAATAAATCAAGATTAATATCCTAAGTCTTGATAATTTCAAATAACAAACTTATAAAGAAACAAATTAGCTAGTGATCGGAGAATCCCGTACAACATTAATTAAACAGTACATACTTGCACTCACCATCTTTTGATTTAATTGTTGGATTCTTTTCTTCAAGTATTTGTTGTGTTTTCTTTGAGTCTATACTTTGTCGGAGAACTTTTGAAGTGCAAGATCCATGAAGCATTGGTTTGTGCGAATTGGTTTCTGTTTTGTCGTTTGCACTTCAAAGAAATGGGACAATATATTGGCTATTGTGTTTTTCAGTGTTGTAATGAGCTAAATCTAAGATGGGCTAAATTTGAGGTTCATGGGAGACAAATTATGCATGAAATGAATATGGTTGTCTAACTAAGAAGGCTATGGTTATGCTATTGCTTAAACATAATGCTTGATATATATTAGAAAAATTTATGCTTTCTACTTTAAAATTATATGACAAGAGAATGAATTTTAGGGGGTGGCATTTGCTAAAAAGAAATAACGTACATCTAGTCTTCTTTTCTTTCTATTTTTTGATAATATCCATCCTGTGATTTTCTTTGTTCTTGAAATTAAAGTATTCTCTTTTTTGAGGGAATAGAGAATTGGCTCTAATTAATTAAATTGAAAAATAACAGGTTGAGTTTCCTAGTATGGAGTCGATGAAGATCTTGCACATGGATAACATGGAGAAGATATGGCTTGATGATCTTGATTCAAATGCCTTTGGCAAACTCAAGACACTAGTAGTGGAGTATTGTGAGAAACTTTTATCCATATTTTCATCTTATAATATGCTCACAAGATTTCAAAACCTAGAGAAGATAACTGTGACCGATTGTGGATCCTTAGAAGTGGTATTTCAAGTCCAAGAGTTTGAATTTAGCAAAGCTTGTTCTACAAATACTTTTCAATTGAGAGAATTAGTTTTGATGCGGCTCCCGAAAATGAAACACGTGTGGAGTGGACTTCCTCAAGGAGGTCTTACCTTTGGACGCTTACAATGCATGAAGGTTGTCAAGTGTGAGAGTCTCAAAAGTTTATTTCCAAGCTCGGTGGCAAAAAGTATGACACAATTGAAAGAACTTTTAGTGTAAGGGATTGTGGGGTGGAGGAAATTATCGTGGAGGAAGATGGAGTAGGGATGAGTGCAATGATCTCTTCTTTCCGCAATTAATCGACCTAAGATTACTTGAGTTGCCGAAACTAAGGAGCTTCTATCGAAATAGTCATACTTCAGCATGGCCACTCTTGAAGCAATTGCGAGTGAGACATTGCGGCAAGATGAGGTCATTCTCATTTGCTTGTGAATTCCCAAAGCTGCCAAGGTACAACTATTGAAGAGAACCAATCTGCACTCTTTTCTTTTGAAAAGGTACAGCCCTTATTAATGATTCTAGCTCTTTGCTATTGTCTTCATTGGTTTATGTTCATAGCTCTTGGTGCATTGTTATTTTCTCTAGGAAATTGAAATTGTCAAACATTTCATGCTTGTTGATACTCACCTAACCACACCTGTGAATTGCTTAGAAATTTAAAGATTATTTGCAGTTAATTATTTCCAGCTCATATTCTTTGATATATAATCTATTGATCCCATCTTTTACTTTGAAGAAAAACACTTTTTATTAAATTAACTTGCATAGACAGTCATGCTTCTAATGAGCCGCTCGTATCTTATGATTGAGATTTACCTATTTAATTTAATTTGACAACCCCATCCACCAAATTAAAAAAAAAAAAAAAAAAATTGTTATTATGTTTATTTGGCATATTGCTAGCTTAGCTACAAAACAAATTTCCATCCTTGAACATCTTGAATATGGTTGGTAATTGTCAAGCACGTGGATAATTTGCTTATCTAGTCACATGTTAGTAATTTATCAATAGGCTTCAAAAAGGATTAACTTTTTTTCTACTTTCAAAATCACCAACTACTTTAATAATTTACCAACTTTTATTCTTGTGGCTCACCAACATATTTGAAATTACTAACTTTATTTGAATTTACTAAACTTAATTTGATTGGTGTACCAATATTAGTCACATTAAGACTCCATTCATTTCACGAAAAATGGAATTTATGCAAAATATTTTCTGAAAAATGATTGTTCGCATATATAGCCTCCAAAAATGAATAAACGAAAAATATTTTCAAAATCCACAAAAAAATATTTAGATATAAAGTGGTTGTCAACAATGAAAAGAATTTTCATTAACTAATTATTATTAAGCGATACAAGCAATCATTTTTAAGAAAATGTGTTTCAAAACATTCATTTTCTATAAAATACAAACTAATTTTAGTTACTTGCCACCTTATTATCTTGTTAGGTTTGGAAAGTACCAACATTTCCAAAATTACGAACTACTTTAATAATCAACCAATATTTATTCTTATGACAAGCCAACGCCTCTCAAATTACTAACTTTAATTTGAAATTACAAACGAAAATCTAATTGATGTACCAACAATCATCAAATTAAGATACCAACGGATTTTATTCACCGACCAACTTTTTATCTTATAGATCTTGAAAAGTACTATTATATCTTTATACTTTCAAGATCACCAACTATATTAAAAATCTACCAACGTTTATTCCAATGGCTGACCAACACTTTTCAAGTTACAAACATTCAATCAAAATTACCAAACTTAATTTGAGTGGTATATCAATGATCCACCAACACAGAATTAGGTTCCTTTTGAATTGCACAGAACCCTAAAAACATCCAGTTTATTTGGGGCTATGTACTTTTGGTTTGTTTCGTTGCTCATATGATGTTTCACTTTGCTTTTGTAAGAATGAACAACTTGTCTTCATTATTTACTCTTTTTTCCATCGAAATTTTGAACTATCATCTCTATCTTGTTTTATTGCTTTTCACCCATGTCCCGTCATTTCAATTTTTTTCTCTTTTTTTTTTTTTTTTTTTTGCCAATCATTTGTTGAGTTTGAATGCATTCTTCTCAAAGTAACATAAAAGTGAAGCCATATGGTACTTACGATCTATAGTAAAATAGATATGAGAATTGCAGCTTCGAAAACAATGTGCAACATTAATACAACATCTTACTATTGAAACACATACACTAACTATAAAAATAACCTGATTTGTTAAAACAAGCAAATGTAATTTTTCCATTTGAATTTAATTAGTTACAATTGAAATAGTTGAAGTATCATTGATTAATAACTTTCTTTATCCAAATTCACGAAATATATTGTGATTGAATTGGGCACACCACATTGACCAAAAAAAAAAAAAAAAAATTGGGCACACCACTAACAACAATCATCCCTCGTATAATGGCCATTGATGCTTGCTCGTCTACTTCCAAAAAGTTGTGTTTCTCCTTATTTCCCTAAACTGAAGGACATTTTAGTCATTGGACTTTTGGTGGCCTAATTAAACGGATTCCCTCCCGCAGGTCATTTCTCACTTGGAGGGATTGACATTGACGATGGAGGATGTTATGATGATGATGCCGCAGCATTACGTCTTCCACAATCTCAAAGAGCTGGCTTTGGCATGCTACCATGATGAAAATGTCGCTTTTCCTTCCAACTTCCTTCTCCACAAGATTCCCCAATCTAGAAGAGCTTGTTGTGATATGTAGTTCCTTTGAGGAGATATTTCCAGAAGATTTGTCTGGACATGGGGGAGCGACTCCATGTGGAGAACTAACTGACATGGAAAAAACTCTCCAGGCACTGCGAAATCTGAGGCGACTTAACCTATATAAAGTTGTGTAACCTGAAGCAAGTTTGGAAAGATGGCTCCTTGATGGCTGAAATTCTCAAACAAATTGAAGTTTTGTGGGTTGAGGAGTGCCCGAGTTTATCAATCGTACTTCCATCCCCGACTTCATTCCAGAGATTGACGAGATTAAGAGTAGAGGATTGCGCTGGTTTAGTTCATATGGGGACTTGCTCGGCAGTGACAAGTTTGGTCCATCTTACTTGGCTAGTCCTAAGAAATTGTGGTGCGATGGAAGACGTGGTGACAGATGATGGAAATGGAGTAGAGGAGATCTCTTTCCCCAAGCTGCATTGGTTGATACTTGATGATTTACCAAGCCTTGAGAGCTTCTCCCCCACTAATTGCACCTTCAGATTCCCATTGTTGGTGCATATTGTCGTCATGAAGTGCCCCAAGATGAATATATTCTGCAAGGGTGCCTTGAGGACACCAAACCTAGATAAAGTACTCCTCTCCTAAATGGAGGATGAATGGCGTTGGGAGGGCGACCTTAATACCACCATCCGAACCTTATCGGCTTGAAACGATCCACTCCGAATTTAGCAAGATAGGTAAATCTGTGTGCCTAATTATGTCTGTCTGAATCTGGTGTCAAAAGGAAGAAATTTGCGTTCTTCAAATTCTATATTGGCTCATAGTAGGTCGGTCTTTCTTAAAAGAATGTTCGACTAGGTTTTAAAGGAATTGTCACACGATTCGATAATTAGGGGCTTTTGAGCACTTATTCACCCTTGCATTCCAGGTGTTCGATGAATTGCTCAGCATAGCCTCTGTTAGTGCAGCTTCGAAGATTGTGAGGTTTTGTTATATGGGGCTGTGTGCTCAGCCCACTTCTCTCGTTAAATTTGATGAGTGTCTTACGGACAACGTTTCTTTCTGTTAGGTGTCATGCTCGCTACGATCGAAGTGGCTACTTTCATTTGCTAGAAAGTGTCTCCTGTTGTAGGATGTTGAAGCAAGATTTTTGCAACGTGTGCACTAATAATGTTCTAGTGCACGGTGTTGATGCCTCTTGACATGGTGTCTTTGTGCCGACATTGGTATTCACAGTAGGTGCTTCATTGAATTTATCATTCTTTTGCTAGCTTGGGATGTCTTCTCTATGTCATTTCCTTGATAATGGTACCGGTGTAGCAGAATGGTTGAGCAAATAATCAATTGAATGTGGGGGTTACTCTAACATTTGTCGAATTGTATAGATATTTTGTATGAGTGTTGGCTTTTAGGCAAAAGTTTCTCTGGAGTTGGACTATTTGGATGATGAAAACAGTGGCATGCACTAACCAAAAGGGCATGAAGTCCAAGAATCCAAATAAGCGCATGACTTTCAAGCAGTGCAACATAGCCTACATGGAGTTGTTCACGCTAGATGTTGTCATCTCCAAGCACTTCGTCTCTACTTCACTCACTCACAGGGTAACGAGCAAGCAGGGGGCTGTTGCAGGTACCAATTCTAAAGACATTAGAGTAGTGCTGATGTCTCGATTGGACATATCGGCATGTTTGGCCGAAGGCGGGTTTTGGCAAACTAGGCAAGGGAAGCTGATGTGTGCACTGCTTCTTCTACTCCAAGAGAGAGGGACAAGTTTGAAGGAAAAATCAGAGCAGTAGTTCAGTCTCTGATTAACAGTAGCATCGATACTGAAGTTTATCTTGACTGATTTTCCCTCCTTGAGCATGATCTTGTTTGTATGCACTACTCCTAATGGAAATATACTGACATCTTTGACATTGTATTGAGAATATGTAGAATGTAGTGTTGGTTCATTTGCCAGTTACATATAGATAACTGTGACTATTTGTTTCAGTAGCAGAATCAGATTTGTTTTGGCTTTGTAGAAACATTTACCTTCTAGATTCTTGAATAAGAGCATTCTGATGGCTATCATAGCTTCACATATATTTCTCCAATTTTACATGGTGTCTGCATCGACTCCAGCTTTTGGAACATTATGGATGTCCATGAGAGGAGGGTTAGTTTCATCCATCTTCTTTTAGCAGACAATTATTTATGCAGCTATGATCAAAGTGGCTGCTTTTAGATGCTAGAAAGGTGTCTCCTGTAGCAAGAGGTTGAAGCAAGCTTTTCACAACCTGTGCACTAATAGTGTTCTAGTGCGCAGTGTTGATGCCTCTCGACATGGTGTCTTTGTGCCGACATGTGGTATCCACAGTGGGCAGGTGAATTCATTGAATATCTTATTCTTTTACTAGTTTGTGATGTCCTCTCTCTGTGATTTCCTTGATAATATTACTGGTGCAGCATAATGGTTGAGCAGATAATCAATTGAATGTGGGGTTGCTCTATCCTTAATCAAACTGTGTAGGGATATTGTATGCATGTTGGCTTTTAGGTGACCATGTTTAGTGGTTAAGACTTTAGTTTTTTGTTTTTGATTTTTATAGTACTCTCCTAGGTCCTTCATGTCCTAAGATAGTGCTGGCTGGTAAGCTCGACACTATTTGTCTGAACAGCCTCATTTAGCACCAAGAAGTTTCTCCGGAGTTGAAGATTACTTGGATGATAACAATAGCTGACGATACAATTACCAAAAGGGGAAAAAGTCCAAGAATTCGAATAGGCACATGTCCTTCACACAGCACACCATAGCCTACATGGAGCTGTTCATGCTAGATGTTTTTATCTCCAAGCACTTTGTCTCAACTTCACTGAATCACAGGGCCACGTGCAAGCAGGTTGCTGTTGCAGGTACCAACTCTAAGGACATCAAAGCTGTACTCAAGTCTCGATTAGACATAATTGCCTGTTTGGCCATAGACCGGATTCTGGCTGACTGGGCGAGGGAAGCTGATGTGTGCACTGCTTCCTATACTAAATCAAAGCAATAGTTCAGTCTCTGATTGATAGTGGCATCAACATTAAAGTTTATATTGACTGATTTTCCCTCCTTGAGCGTGATCTTGTTTATACCTTGTAGGAGTATACTAACATCTTTGACATTGTTTTGAGAATGCGCAGGATGGAGTGTTGGTTCATATGCTGGTTAAATATAAATAATGGCGACTGTTTGTTTGACAGGTGCAGAATCCAAATTTGTTTTGGCTTGTTGAAACATTGACCTTCTCGATTCTTGAATGAGCATTGTGATGGCTATCATAGCTTCGTATGTCTTTCTCTCATTTTACAGGGTGTTGATATTGACTCCTGCTTTTGAAACATTAGGGATGTCCATGCCACGATGATTAGTTTCATCAATCTTCTTAGCGGACACTTTATTTACAAAGTTAGAACCACAGCTCTTGAGAGTCCAAAGTACTATCATCACATGGATTGGCAAGTAATATCCTACTCAAATTATCATAACTTAAGTTACTTTAGTTGTCTATTGTTCAGTTGTTTTACTTGAGTTCATAACATAGAGATACATAGATATTACTTCGCCTGCATTTGTGACTTGATGGTACATAATCAATTAACTCGATATCACGTGATATGGTCATTGTATTCTTGTGGAAAATATGAGACTAAATATAAAGTGTTGTTTGGTCATTCTTTTTCTTCTGCTTCTAACTTTGGCTCTCTTGGACAAAAAGAGTAGGCCTCATTGAAAGGTGATTTTATATGATGTGCTGCTTTTCTAATGTTATTTCTTGCCGATTTACTTTTGTGGATGCTAAGAAAAAAAAATTGTACATATTTGATGCCATTCTAATATTCCTATGTTTTTACCACAATAGTAGTATCGCCCATGTCGACGTAAGAGTCTCTAAATTGCAATGAGTTCAAGCTATAATATTGTCAAACCATCAAAGAGAGAGAAAAAGGCATTGGATCCAATTTACTGTAGAATTCCTTCATAAACCCCTCGCCCCAGCTTTCTGAGATTCACAGGCCACGATGGTACCTGCATTTTACTCACTCCTCTCCCCTGGCGGTTGAGCCACATATTAGGAAAAAGAGAGAGATCCGAAATCCTATCTGCTCACAGATGGAGTACAATATTGACATGTAAGGAAAAAGTAAGCTAGTTGATTGAAGGTGATCTAATTGCTTCGCAATTCACCTATTTTAGATAAATCCACTGCAAAAGCAGATGATCTAAGGATCACTCAGGTGTGAAGCCTATTGCAATTTCATATGTTCATCGGATGGCTAGTATGAAGAAGAAAAGCTCACTTGCTAGTTGTTATTGTCAGATAAAGTTTGAATTCTGCTCTTGTCCTCTTGTTGCAGTTTTAGTTGTATTCATTGCTTTTTTGGTGCTTCATCCTCATAGCTCTTTCCATAAGTGCCAATATGGACCATCGATTGTTTTTTAATTGGATTAGGAAGTAATACTCTCCTAGCTATGGAAAAATGTCATCTGGGCATCTTAAGAGTTCCTAGTAGTCTGACTCTTCCATTGTTTCAAACGAGTTCATAAAATACATCAAATAGCTCACAAACTTAAAGCACTATAGTCATTTCCATGACATGTTTGCACTTAAAGTGCTGCATATCTCTGTACTAGTCAAATGTCCACAATTTAACATAATCAATATATAATAAGATATTGTGGCGCAAAACGTTATTTCTGAGTCCCAGGATAAGGTAGCTGTGTTTGGTCGGGGGTATTTACTCCTGAATCATATTTTGAACGTGTCATTTTCCATGCACTTGGTTTCAGTGAAGTACAAATGCAAGCCATCTACATCTTGTCCGAAGCATCTTCTTCTTTATATTTCCTTCATATACTCACAAAGCAAAATTCGGAGTTTGACCCTGTTGCTTCTTCATAAAAATTTATAAGTAGGATTGAGAAACCTAATTATCTGATTATCCATGTATTGGAATAATATTTCTCTGTTCCCAGTTCAGAAAACAAAGATCCGTTTTCTGGAAGTTTAAGCTGTCCAAAGTCTTGACCAAAAAAAAAAAAAAAAAAAAAAGCTGTCCAAAGTCTCTTCAAATGTCCTGTTTGATATTGTTCCTTGCCATATCTTTTCATTTCTTTATCTCTCATACTCCGGTTAATTAGGATCTGTTCCTGAGAATGTCCAGAGTAGTTGAGTCTGGGGTTTCTTGTCCTAGTTCGTTGAAGCTGTCATCATTCGTCTAATATATTACTGGGGGCACTAGTTGACGTACTTTAAAACTCGTTGCAAGTGCAAATGCCTTTTCTTATGCAGTTCGTAGTACTTGGGCTATCTGTATGTTAATTTGCTTCTCGCTTATTACAGTATACCTCAGGTCCATAGCAGACTTGGAGAAACTTCACAAAATGGTGCGAATTTTACTTTACCAGCTTCTCTTCAAGGGCATGAAAAGGTGTCTGTCGTTCTTAAATAGTTCACTACTCTTCATTCTAAGGAGCCCTTCGATCATATTCAACATGAATCTTGCAAAAGTTACCAATAAAGAAGATGATTACGCAAGTCCTAAAAAGTACCATCACGTAAAAGTTAATTTCCACGAGGAACATCTTGAATCTGACGTTGTATCCATTCGTTTTTGGCCAAAGACCTAATTGTTGATTAAAAGCTAATTTCCACAATGCACTAACAGCACTTCTTGCTCGATATTACATGTTTTTTTTTTTTTTCGCTACGGGGTGTCTATTCTTGTCTTGCTCAGCCTCACCATCTTTCTTATCACTAGGCGAAAGAAAAAAGATTAGTGAAAAGGAATTGCCATAATCACAAACCCGCTCATAGCAATCAGATGAGCAATGCTGGTTATCGCCATTGAGATCACTTGTAAATCTTATCTTGATGGATCTCTCAACCGCGATTATGACCCTACCGATGACAATTGCAAGCTCACGCTCATGCCCCCGTAATCGACCCCTGCAACACTAGCTACGTGTGAATTCTAAATGACACCATAACCCACTATGGCCACTTACTCCAGCACTCAATGTTACCATCTGGCTCTGTACAAGTCGTAGTAGCGCGGTCAATGGGAAAAAAAAATTGAAAAGGAAAACGAGGTGCCGTCTCCTTCCATTGCATGACATCATGTCTAATATCTTCTTGTTAAATGACCCCGGCGTGGATTTGCTTGAGTTCGCGGAGGGATTTGCAGTCTTTGAGGTACGAAACGAACGATGTCGGGCTCGGAGAGAGGGAGTCGGAGGAGGAGTTGAGGAAGCGTCTTGAACAGACGTGGCCAGGTGTTGGCAGAAAGAACGGGACTCTAACTCCAGCCAACATGTGCGAGGCTCAAAACTCAAACAAAATTTGGGGTTTTATATACTAATGCAAAATGATGATGATGATGATGATGATTTTCAAATAAAGAGTTGAAGTAGAACCATTTTTTTCAAAAAGGACCTAAAATGGATATTGTCTCAAACAAGAGCCTAAAATGATTAATTTAGGGTGAAAGATTAATTTAGGGTGCGTTTGGTTTCTTTTTATAGAAATAGTCCTTTTATATTTTTATTATTAAGAATAATTTTTAAGCGAAAGAACTTGTTTGGTAATTATATAAAAAATATTTTCTCAAAATTGAAAAAGAATAAGAAGGCATTTTTTATGCTATAGAATCTCTTTTAAAATTTTTAGATTTTTTTTCCCCTCTCTTCTTCTTCTTTCTCTTCCTCTAGCTTGTGATTGGCGAACGGCCGCTGGCGACCGGTGACTAGTAGTGAGTAGCAGTAGAGGATGGCAGCGAGCAATGGGCAACAATGGAGGATGGCAGCGGGCGATAGGGGGTGGCAGACATCAAGAAGAAGAAGGAAGTAAAAAAAAAAGAAAAAAAATGGCTTATTTATAGAAATTGTTCCCGGAAATAAAAAGTTACTTATTTCTACTTTTTATTTCTATTCCTAAATCTATTCTATAGCTACTTTTCTATTTTGGATAATATAAAAATTAACCGACGTTACTAAATAAATTTTTATTCTTTTTTGATTTCGAGGAACGGGGAACAAAAAAACAAAAGAAAAAATAAACAGGAACATTGCCATGCAGTGCCTTGGTCTCAAATAAGGACTTCAACTTAAAAGCTAGCCAAATATTAATTGTAGCTTGGGATATTTCCGTCTAAAGACCTTTTTTTTTTTTTTTTTTTCCTTTCTTCTTTTATTTCTTTCCTCTTTCTTTCCTTCATCATCCTCGTGCCTCCACCTTCTTCACTCTCTAGATCGCGTTCTCTAGAGTCCATCTCTATCTTCCTTGCCAACCTCGCCATCGCCCTCAACCTCCCTTGTTAGTGCCCTCAACAGCAATTCCAGTACCTTTGTGAAAAGATGGAGGTCTATCCGAGCCCTACATTGAGCACGAGTGGGCCAAGATGTGACACTCGCTCAATTTGACCCCCACATCTTGTGGCCGTGGTCAAGCATGGCGAAGTGTAATCCATTAGCTCGCTGTCCTGGTCATCGCTGATGCTTGAACTCAAATTCGTCCTCACACAAGCTATGATCAATCTCAACGAGGAGAAGCTAGGTTGAAGTCCCTAAGCCAAATTTATTAGAGGTGTTTTGAGGAATCCCTATGATATTCATGTGCACCAATTCGTTTAGTGAAATGCGCGATTTTGGGAATTTCTGATCGATTTTCCATTTTTATCATCTTATTATTCTCTCTCAAATCTTTGAAGATAATATTTTAGAGTTAGAGATGCAAATTTGTTTCTACATGTGTGGAACTAGAGTCATCTATTTTTTAGATTGAGTGCTCTCTAATTCGAATCGCTACTGGCGGCGAATATCTTCAATCACGAGTCAGAATGATTCAGCAACCTTTGTAGATAACCAGCCTGCACTACACAATTGAACCCCCTTGAGAAGCCACATATTCCACCTCAATACAAGCTGCATCTATCAAACATTATGAATAATCCAACCCAGACCTAACATAACATTCCCAAGAAACTGTGAGTGAAAGTTATCACAGCATAGCCAATTTCATTAGCTGGGAGAACATGAAATTGTTGCTCTAATTACTAGGATAAGTTCTTACAAGCAAAAAGAATAAAAACAAAACCCATTTATGGATATTTCTCCATTCTCAAGTTTTTCATCATCATTGGAGAAGGTGACTGGTGGCGAATAACTTCAATCCGCCTTCTGCCGAAATCGATGAGTGCTGGATGAGGATGCGAAATTGCAGAATGCAAAGAACGCACGTTGAAGTTTGCTGACGGGGAGGTTGCAAAACTGAAGCACGCAATTTGAGTTTTGCAAAACTACAGGACTTCTCGAATATCTTTCCATTTTCTTCTTTTCCTAAATTGTTCAAATTATTTTGCACCTGTGCAAACTCGTGCATGAGGATTCTGACGCACTTGTCAAGAAAGAGGGGATGCAAGTGATGGAGGAGGCGCAAGCAAGACGATGAAAGAAAGAAAAGAAAGAGAAAAAGGAAAGAGAAAAACAAAGAAAAACAAAAAAGTCCTTAGACGAAAATACCCCTAGCTGCAAATAAGATGTGTCTGGCTTTGAGGCTCTTATTAGAGACTAAATTTGTCATTTCATACCCTTATTTGAAACAAAGTCCACTTTAGATCTTTTTTCTTAGAAAATGATTACACGTCATGTCTTTATTTGAAATATTTCTTATGATATATGATCACAGCAATGCTTAGGCTTGACTGTTGCAAAATCTAAGCGACACAGGCTTAAGAAACTTAGTCCGGACAAAATAATTGAAGCACCTCAAATATGCACAACTCACTTTTCATTCAACTGTTAATTGCGGATGACTTTTGGTGCCATCCACTCAGCCTGACACAACCAAGAACTTCACGTTAGGACTAGCTCAAAATCCCGAGAAACATCAAGAATGGTTTCTTTCAAATCCAAATATAAAATAAATCTGGAAAACAAGACTCTCAGACTCTTAGGGCATTGTTTAGTAATGCTATGGCAAACTGTTTTCTAATTTCACAAATTGAAACATTATGTACTTGTTTGTCCGACTTTTTAGATTGCATTAGAGAAGAAGTCTACTTCTGAAATGACCAAAAATGATGTTTCCAGCTGTTTTCTCTTTGTTTTCTCTTTTGTTGCTAATTGTCCATTTAACTTCACCGAAAGCTATCAGTAGAAACCATCCAAATGTCTTTCCCTATTTCAATATAGTTGGATATCTTTCTCTCTTCATCCTTAAAAACTCTTCAAGAATGATTTTCAAGAAAGCTTCCAATTTTACCATTTCAGCAGTTGAGCTAAATGACAAGAAAGTATTATGCTTCAAGCATGATAGCCCAAAATCACAGACCTGCACAACAATAAATTTTAGTGAGGATGTAAATGATATTTTACTGCAAACTTTGATCATCATTCACAACGAAATCACAGAGCACATTATTGATGGAAATTGCATCACATCAGCAAGTTCAGTAAATCTAGAAACATCCACATCAAGTTTCTATACAAAGGTAAGTTCATGTATGGTAGTGAAAAGAGAAAATGAGAAGTCAGAGTCTACAAGAAATAAAGTTCACATGTTATCCTTGAATAAGCTAATACCAGTCAATATCAAGCACATCTAAGGTGCTCACAATGTCGAAAAGAGTATCTGAGAAAAAGAGAAAAAGGCCAAGCAAGACGTTAGTAGCACCTAGGAGATGGATGAATGATATGCACACAAGAGAATAGCTTGATTTGCTATTTAAAGAATCGGACGAATGAATAAAAGTGTCAGGCTACAGTAATAAATTGTACGTACTTTGAGGATCTAGTTTTTGTCAACAAGAGAATTTGGTGATTTTAAATCTCGATGAACTATTGTTGGGACGCTTGTCCCCTTCCCTGTAAAATTTGTATAAGAACTTAAATCGATGTCAGAAAAGCAAATCTCTATATCTCCAACAACAGAGAGAAGGGAGACCAATTATTTCATACCAAATCAAGGGCCATTTTTATCCTGCGTTTCTCATTAAAATGACAGTGAGGACGATGTATAATACCATACAGGCTTCCTCCGGAGAAGTAAACAAAAGTAGATAGATGAGCCGCATCCCCCTAAAAACAAGTGATGTCGTTCCCATACTACCAAGGTTTTTGAAGATACAAAAAATTGTACCTTGGAAGATACTCCATAATGATAAAAATATGTTGAGGACGGGCCACAGCACCCATGAAAAGAACAACATTTGGATGACGCAGTCTACGGATCATCTGCACCTTGGAACAGAAGAAGACACACGGTCAGTTATCTTCCTAGATATATTGGAAAGCATTTGTTGACTCATTGCTCTGATTGGTCATCATTTCTTTACTTGCTAAATAAGCAAATTAAGCAAAAAAAGTAATCGTTGAACACAACTATTTCAATAGACGTGGGCAGATCATGGAATCCATGAAAAGTAGGACACTCTGATGACTCTGTCTACGCATTACAGCAACCTTGGCACAGAAGCAAAAAGCACAGTGCATAGTCATTTATCTTACACTTGCTAGATAAAAGGGGAAGCATTTCTTTGTCCTCAGTTTCATTGTTGCTCAAAACGCAAATCAATTAGTGAACACACTAATTCATCAGCTTCCAAAATACATAAAGATACACATAAACTAAACCGAACTTGTGATCTGTAAATCTCTCTCTTTTGTTTTCAACTATCAGACTTTATGTGTCATTCAGATCTTATGTAAAGAACATTAATTAATGTCTTGGCGTGATCGGATCACCAAAAAAAGCAGACCAAATCAACAACTCTATGCCTACATCAACAAAGCAACAGGAAAGCATATTGCCCCTTTTCTCCTGTAATATTTCTGGCAAGCGGCTGCGCTATTCTTTCCTTTACAATGTTCATCCAAGTTTTATTCTTTACAAGTTTTGAGTTCTCAATAAATCTGGAAGAGTTTTTCCAAAAAAAAGAAAAAAGAACTTGAAGCTAAAAAGCAAAAATGAAAGACCTGGTGATAGCTTACTTCTAGTCTGAACTTATCCAAAGCAGCACCTCAGAGATGCTGATCCCAAAATTTCTTCACAGCCACCTCCTGGTGAACGAGCGAGTCGAGCCAGATGTAGACTCAAAATTGCATTGCAATTTACCTTAGGTCTCATGATGCGTTATAGATTTTTAAATATTAAAAGCACATCACCAAGTATTTTGCAAAAGGTAATGTCTAAATTGCAAAGTACTGATAATAAGTGTAAAAAATTCTTTGGAAAATGTTAAAAAGAGAGAGAGCCATCTGCTGCTTCTCTTTCCATTTCTTGATATTTAAGAGTATATAAAACCACAAGAACGACAAACCTAAACAACCCAGTGTTTAAAGTGCTTCTACCAAATGGATGGGGTTCGATTGAGTCACGGACTAACAATACACAAAAAGACTTTGCAACGGCCTATTCATTGTGACTATTTGTACAAAAATCTTCAGTCTTCCCAATAAGGATTCAATTACATCCAGAGAACCTGCAACTCTTTACCGAAGAGCTAAACATGGAAGCAGAATCTCGACAGCACCTACTAACAGAGTAGCAAGGGGGCCAAAAGTAAAACTCCCATTTGCTTGTCCATAGTACAAAAGAGAGAGTAGCAAGACGAGGCCATGAATGAGCAACGAGGAATTAGTTATTATGGTCGGCACCAGTCCAACAAGTCATGTGCGTATGTCAAGTTACCAATTCTGAAGCTTTTTTTACCAACCCAGGTTGAAATTCCAGACTTTGATTTTGATACCATATCTGATGTCACTATTACACACACTAGCTGCTTAGTCTAAAAATCTAAAACGTTAGCACAAAAGCAGGAGACTGAAATACTAACCGTCATTTCTTTTGACTAAAAAGACATGTCAAATTCAAGGAGGATCTTTTGCTTAAAAGTAGTCATATAAAAGGAGTCAACGGATATAATCACATTCCATAAATTCAAACAAATATAAGTCACAGCCAAAAATAAGGAACTCTTCAATTAACTAATGCAATGCCAATTCTTGATTTGTAGGAATTTAGAAATATTTGAAACCGACCTTGCCATTCCAGTAAGCATGATAGACCTCTCCATAAGAGCCTGTTTGGAAGACGATGAAATGGGGTAAAATTTCTGACATAATAAACAGCAAATGCAATTCAATGAGAAAGCGTTGCAGTGCATCCTATAATAACTACTGCACTTATGCTTACATTCGGATTGCCGTAAAGAACTTTTTATCAGAAGGCATGCACTTCTTGTTACATGGCTAGCTAGCCATGAGCATATTAGGTGGTAAAATGGGGATAAAGCATATCTCATAGTACTAGACAAATTTCACCAAAAATGCAGCAATGGGATCAACATATATGAATTCATGAGTCTTGCTCTCTGAGCTAAGATGTGGACCTGCATAAGGATATGAATAGAATCTATCCAACCAGGGACTTAATCAAAGCAATACCTAGTCCAATCCTTTCACCAATGACCAAATGTTCCCATTGAATCTCATCACCAACATCAACATCATCAACTTTATTGGTATTACTATCAATTGATGCACTGGGCCCTTCTGAATTCTTTAACATGAAGTTTGTGTCCATGAATCTGTCATTAGTGCACTTTTTCGGATCAGGAAAAGAATTTTCATGACCACCACATCTGCTCGGAAAGTCTGCTATGCCATGTTGCAAATTCTCCAAAGTCCTAAGAGGGTCTTCCCTGATGTGGGCATTCGAGCGCTCTTCACAAGGCATTGTATTATACTGGCCTGTGCTACATCCCAACATCATATTATTCTTACTGGAAGGATTCCAGTGACTACTCTCTTTGATCAATTGATTTGTAACAATACTGTTACGAATAAACCCACGTCAACATTTGCCAATCAATACATGCCTCCTCTTTTGAGAATCATTAAATCTTCTTTCTATCAAAAATGTCAGATGTGGTATTTTTTGTCACTTCATATGTGCACTCAACAAAGAAACGGGGAGAAAGAAATAATATATCACAATCGTACGAAGAAGAACACGTATAGTGACATCCAAATATCGAATATTAAGATCATGAACTAATCGCCTCACTGTCTTAGTACATACATTATTCCTCGTGTTAATATCCTCAAACCGTCCTGAGGATTATTAGAGAAAATATCATCCAAGACTGATTCTCGAAGGATAATGAGAGTCCCATCCATATAACACTTGACAGCATTCGGATAAATCTCCTCAAGTTTTAGAAAATAGAAACTCAATCCACCACAACCGTTTAAACCATCGCAGAACTGTAAGTCTAGCTTCCGGCCTTTTAACAGGGTTCTAGTGTCGAATTGCAAATATCTATTGAAAGAAGCCCGGTTTGGGAGGTGTAGTTCATCGAACCCAACTCTTGGAGGACCCGACTCGACCTCTTCTTTTCTTTGTGTCATTGATCCCGGTTTGATGGATTCCCTTCTTCCTAGCTCTATATTCGATCCGAATACTCCGAGGAAAGAGAGGATTCTGGGGAAAAGAGGGTTAAGTTTTGAGTGTTAAGGATGGAATCGAATGGATGTAGGAGAAGGGTTGGATTTTGAGGAAGATCGAAATGAAAAGGAAGTGAATCTTGCCTTCGATTTGACGAAATTCGAAGTAAAATGGAGTGGGTGATGAAGACTTGAGTGAATGAAGGTTGGAGGTAAGTGAGATTCATAGATTTAGAGGGACAAATCGTGGTTTTACAAATAACTAACTAATAAAGAATATGCAGCTAATAAAAGTTAACCTAAAATCATTCAATATTCACCATTTTTATTTTACCCAAGGGCTTAATAAAACTATCCGCTATTTAATTATTGGTGTCCGCAAACTCAACCACGAGCGAGAATGTTGAATTAGATTTTTGCACAAGCTAGCAGCGAGGCTATAGTCAAACCTAGTGAGAACATCTTTTTTTTTTTTTTTTTTATAACATTTATTCCATAATCACACGATTGATGTTTCACCCACAAAATTTGAACACGATAACTATTCGCAACAATAAATTTGACTTCTATCATCTAAATAGCAATCGAAATTCTTTGGGATTTGTGCGCTAAAATTTTAAAACTTATTTGAAAAACAATTAAGTCCTGAGAATTCAAAAAACGCAATCAATTCCTAAAATTTATTAAATTGGTACAATCAAGTGTGGAAACATGATTTTTACCATCAAATTGCTTTTTCTGTGAAAAAGAAGGAGGAGGGTATATAAAAATCAAATGAATAAAATAACAAGTGAAAAATAAAAAGAAAAGGTGCTTAAATTGCTCAAATCCATCGTTATGCCTCAGCCCGCCAGACCAAGATCATTCAAGTTCGAATGTCAATTCAATTTCACAAGGAATTCGTCCGGCGAGCTTCTGAAAAAATCTGCTGCGGTTCAGATCATCTTTCTTGGCTCTTCTATTCCAGCGACCGATCGCTCCCGAAATCCAGTCGAAGCAAGACCCCCCGCGCTCCAGGTCTATCACCACCACTACCAGTCTACCAGTCCTTTTCGCCGGAGAGGAAGTCGAGCGAAAAAGAGATTTCTGCTCCCTCTCGGACCTTTCTTCGCTGAAGCATCGAGACTCCAAGAACGAGAATACTCTTCTGGATACTCTCGATTGAACCTACGACGTCGACTCCAGTCCAATCTTCGGCCCGCCGCAAACATTCGAATCTCCGTCGACCGAGGCGCCTCCACCTCTGTTTGCTTCGAGCTCAGCCAGGTCGGAGAGATGAAACGAAGTATTGACAGGAAGATGCGGAAGTCACGGCCCATCGAAGCTGCTCCCGAGCTTCACTGCTCTGTTTGTCGTTCGGAGATCTCCAAGTGCCTTGCACTCACTTAATCCTCCTTTGTCAGGTCCGATCATCATCGGCGACACGCCCGGGACTCCTTTTTGTAAGCTCAACAGGTGATCGCGGCTGCAATCGCACATCATCAAGGTAAAATTGTTACTGTTTGTGTGAAAATCGGCCACGTTGTGGTTCTATTAAGGATTTAAGCTTGCTCCGATGTTGTTGTGATGGTATAAAAGCGAATCGTCGATTCATATTCTTGTATAAACTCCTTGATGGAAATGCATATCACATGTTTGATGAAATGCTGGAACCAGATCCGGATGTGTTTCTATTAGATCATTGAGCCGAAAGTCGTAATGCATCAATTCAACTCATTCTTGACTTATGAAATCTCACTGTAGCCGATTGAGTTGGAATACGATGCTCATTTGTTATTGAATTGGCGTTATGATTCTCATGTTGGAAATTGCGTCCTGATTTCTTTGGTTTGAGTTGAGTCTTCTATACGAACAGAGTTCAGAGTCGGAACCGTTGCTTATATGCTCAGATTTCTCTATTATATCTCATTTTCCCTTATCCATATTTGGTATTGCTTTGGCGTGTCATTGCTGTGTATGTGGTGTGGCCGGCATACGATGGTGGCGACCTCAATCTTTGCACCGGTGATCGAGCGAAGCTCACTGAAACAGTGGTTGACAAGGCCACAATCATTAACTATGGACTCTCTGCATTTAGTTGTTTTCATTACTTGCGTTTCTTCTTTTCTGTCTGCCATTCACATCTTTGTTATTGAGCTGTTTCAAGGCCCTGTGAGCACGAAGTTGAGGTTGTACGGCAGCAACTGGCGAAACTCCTGCTCTTTCCGTATCCGCATTGATCTCAGTTTGAAAGGTTTGAGTACGGGTATATTCATGTAAACTTGGTAAAGAAAGATCAATTCAGTACAAGTGAATTCTCCTTTGCCTATTCTCTCTGGTTTTAGTTTTCCCTTGCTATCCTGAGTTGGTGTTGTGATCGTATTTGGAAAGCTTGAGGTCCTGAATATTTTAATTCCCAAAAAGAAAAATTTTGTAGTAGCTACTGTTCTTTGGGGAATTGATGTCTAGGGATTTGTGAAACCAAGTTTTTAGTAGGTTTTGCTTAACATTTGCTTTTCTTCGGTCCTTCTACCAAAACCCCTCTGGCATATGATCCCTTACCTTAGCATTTTTTTGGATAGAGAAACTCATTCGATTAATCGAAGCCAGGGATTAAACCAAAGTTTTAATTTGATATTAACTCATAATCGGGGTATGTGTTTTGTGTTCTGTTTTACAACCCGGACTTTTATTCATGTAGCTGATACTCGCATATGCTTCATAAAACGAGTGGGCAATGAATGAGTGTTGAGAATACATTTCAATTTTGAAAGAAATAGAACCATAGTCACGTTTGATCATGCTGGAATGAAACTTGGATTTGCTGACTTATCTAATTGAAGCTCAATTTCGATTCATCGTGATGTCATTTTTATCATATGAACAAGTATGATGACTTAGGAGACTGTTATGGTGAATTGGTGATAATTTTTCAACAGATAACCATGTTGTTGTGCCTTGAACATGCTGGATATGGGCTGTCATCACTATTCCTTTGCTGGTCATTCCTTTTTCGGTGTAGACTGAATTCATTTGAAGCCCCATCTAAGTGCTGTTCTAATTAGCCGTGATGCGGTGTTTGTATGTTGATGATTTCTTAATCATTGGGCATGTTTGTTGCCAATTGCTTTGATTGAGGTAATGCTGAAATTCATGGAGTATCTCAGTGAAGATTTGATTCACAGGAGGGACCGAGAATAAGAGAAGGAAACGAAAAAATAAAAATAAAAATATTAAAAATCTTGAAAATAAGAAATGGAAAATTTGTTAGATTTTGGTATTATAATTAAATTAGAATTAGTTTAGTTTCATTTAGTAAGTGACGCTTGGTTTAATGTTTTAGTGGACACCTTTGATTTTGTTTACTCTTAGAAGGTTGATCATTTAGAAAATAAATTGAACTCAATTTGAACTAAGCTCATGAGGTTGTTGTCATGGGTTTTAATAGCAAGGCCATGTAATATTTTTTTGCTGACTCATATTGGGTTATTATACCGCACTGCATTTTTTTATTCGTCCTTCATTACTATTTTTAATGTGTTTGTTGTGATTGCCCTTATATAATTTTTTTGTGCTGTTATTCATTTTTAGTTGAGTGGTTAGATTCATGTTGAGAACATAATAAACACAAAATCATCGCATGGACACACAACAGACAATAACTTTATGACTCATAATTTGGTAAAATGATTGCATGGACACCTTAGTTGACAATTGATCAAGTTTAGGTATCGAAAGAGCACTAATTATATAATTAATGTAATCAAATTCCTAAACTTAGATATTTAGTTGCGTAGGAAGTGGATATATTCCCACAGAAGTGGATATGTTCCCACAACCCACTTGATTTTAGCTGACTTAGCAATTCCTCATATAGAATTCTCGTAGGGTTAATTGAACTAAATTGAAAATCTCAATGTCACAAGAGGTAAGGATTTAAGAACACCCAAACTGATTGAGGACCACTGGTCTTTGGCGCCACATTACATGTAAATGTGTTCTTTTCTCTGATTGGAAAAGAGGTGCGTGACATCAAATCCTTCCGTTAGATCCATCCGAATTGATTCAATGTGAGTTAGAAATATGTGGGGGCCACGTCATAAAAATTTGCTAAATTTTTTTAGAAAAAATGGAAAAAATAGCCAAAATCAATTTCTTCTTCCCTGCTCGCATCAGTTTCTTCTTATTCTCCTTGGGGTACCACTCAGGACACGGCAGTGTGTGTCACCGTACCGATGCCCACAGCACGTGCAATGCTCACGCTTCGAAATTGACCGAGTTAGTTGGCCTGCAGTTTGTTGACACGTTGACTTGGACATCCGGCACCGTGGCCAATGGCGAACCGCATCGCCCGTCGACACCCCATTTTGTTTTTTTTTTACTTCTCTTTATTTTTGGCCTTTTTTATATTTTATATTTTATATATATTTTGCATATTTTCTAATATGGTGTCGACTAGCACCACATCAATATCATGCATTCTTGAAATACATTAAAAAAATATCGTTTGAGTATTTTCTGTCACTCAATTTGGATGATGTCAATAGAAGTATTTCATTGTATTAATTGGATAAGATTTAAAATTTGATTGCATTTTTTGAAAATTTTAAGGTTCAATAGCATTTTCGCTATGATTTCTAAGGCTTTGGTGCGCTTCATCCCAATTTTGTTTCTTAAAAGGCCCATAAACTAACATATTGCCCAAATATTGACATGTGCCACTAGTGCCTTTTTTTTTTTTTTTTATTAATTTTAGAATCACCAAGACCCGCATTCGAATAATCTCAAAGAGCAAAAGACAAATTCCTTGAATACCGCGATTGTATGGGTGGTGTATCTTTAACTTAAAAATACATGTAATGGCAATCTATATATCAAACATTTGGCATGCGTAAATATAAAGGGAGTAGGAAAGAGAGATGCTCAACCGATTTATACCGGTTCGACCCGAATCGGTGCCTATTCCACTTTCAAGATCATTTGGGAGTTATGCCAATTCATAATACTTGAAATCTCATGCAAAAGATTAGTTTATAATGGAGTCAACACTCCCCAACAAACAAGGTGTACTCTTTTACAAAAAAATTTCTCTCGCAAGAAGTTGATTGCAAAGTAAATATAGGAGAGATTTTGTAAGTATTTTTCATGAGAACATAAGCCCAAGACAATAGGTTACCCTATTTATAAGAAAATAGACACAATTAGCCATCAAACGGCTAGTATTTTTTACTGTTGAGAGCTCCAAGGGTGCGTTTGTTTGTGTTTCTATTAAAAATTATTCCGGGGAACAGAAATAAAAAAAAACTATTTCTGTTCAGGGAAATAATTTTTTACCAGAAAAACACATTTGGTAAATTTGTTCCGGGAATAAAAAAAGAACAGAAACACATTTGGTAAATTTGTGTTCTCTTTTTGTTTCTTTTAATTTTTTAATATTTTTATTTTATTTTTCCTTTTTTCTTTTTTTTTTCTTTTTTTCTTCTTTTGGCTGGTCACCGGCCTCGGCCATGGCCGGCGACCGGCCAACGAGGGCCGGCGGCCTCACCCAGCCACGGTGAGGCTCGCGCCCCCCGGCGAGGCTCGGCCTCGCCTTGGCCGGGCAAGCTCGGGCTCACCCAAATTCGGTGAGGCCAAGCTCGCCCGCCCATCGGCAAGGCCGAGCCTCGCCTCGCGCCGGCGATGCTCGGGCGAGGTCGCCGGCCCTCGATGGCCGGTTGCTGGTCATGGCCGAGGTCGACGACTAGCCAAAGAAAAAAAGAAGAAAAAAAGAAAAAGAAAAGAAAAAGAAGAAAAGAAAGAAGTGTTTTTCCAAATTGTTCCAGAAACAAGAAACAAGTTTTTTTTGTTTCTTGTTTCTGTTCCAAATTTGTTCCCGGGAACAAAAAAATAGATTTGGAACAAAAACGCAAACAAATGCGTTTCTATTCTTTTTTTTGTTCCCGAGAACAAAAAAAAAAAAAAAAAAATATGTTCATGAACAAAAAAAAAAAGAAATACAAACAAACAACCCCCAAGTATCCGTTAAAAATGGTTAGACACACATTGTTTGACCAAGGGAATCGAAATTTGAACTGCAAGGACAGGTATCCAGCCAAACCTGGCGAGATGTTCGGCTGGCTAGGTACCTGGACTTGTTTATAGGCACGGATAGGTCTTCTTTAACTCTTGTCAACCTACACAAACTTATAAAAAAATATATCCAAATAGTTTGTAACAATTACATAAATACAGAAAAGTGAGTATTTGAATCATCAAGATTAATTTAGGGTCAACAGTGTTGACTTATAAGCGGAAGGAGCAACTAAAGATCAAGAATGACCATAAAGAATTTAAATGTAACTTTTTGACAATCTAATTTATCGAATGAAGTGGGGAACAAAGAATATAATCGTATTAGGTAACAACTTTGGTGGAATGTATGAGCCTCACAGTAGAAAAGCGAGAATATCACTATGCTAAAAAAATTCATTGATAAAACTATTTTTCTTAATAATCTTTACCTTTCATTAAATTTTATGAATAAAAAAGGTACATATTCATTTTTCTTGAGAAAAACGGATAGTAAGATCTAGCCAATTCATATGATGCATTCATTGAAATATGGAACATAATTATGAGGAGCGGAGGTGGATAATCCCAGTTATTTACAATGTCATCATGCCATACAATTTGGGCTAATGCGAACAATCTTCTTTTTTGGTTGACTCTCTTTCTTCCTACTAAGCATGCACCCTTTTTTTTTTTTTTTTTTCTAAAAAAAAAAAAAGGGCTAATATGGGGAAAACTGTTATTTCATTCCTCAACCTATTGTATGGAATAATCTTTTTCAATCAATTCATTGTAATCCTAAATTTTTTAATGAAAATTTAATCAAATTCTCCCAATCAAGTCTTGCTTGCAATTATTGACATGGCGGTCTAGCCATTGTCGACTATTCTACACATCATGCTCGAAAATTTGGTGTTGACTTTTTTAGATGAAATGACACAGTTTTGCTTATATTTTTTGTTTTCTGATTTTTCTTTTCACTGTTCATCTTCTTTTCTCTGCAAGTTTTCCGTAGGCCGCTGTCTCAATTTGGTGTGGCCCATTATCATCACCATGGGGACTCATGATGAGTTTGTACCACAAAGGCGCTCTAAAATAAAGTCCATGCCTAATGTTGATTAAAAAAATCAAATTCTATATTGATTACCGGTGTCGGACTTGCCCAGTGGAGTGATGCCACCTCCACGTGGCATATATGGGCATTTACCATGTCATTTAGCATGTGCATATACCCCATCATATGACTAATGCCACAATTCCACACCTATGATTCACAAGTTTTCTATTTTCGCTAATTGTTTGCATTCATGATTTTCCGTAATGTAATAATAATAATAATTGTAAATATTTTGTTAACAAATGTTTACAAAGTACTTGTCACGCATATTTAGCCTACAGAGTATTTACTGCATATAACATGGTGAAAGCAATGCGCTGCATAATTTTCTTATTTCTTGCCGGTAGGAGACTAGACTTATCATGTGATCAATTAAAAAAAAAAAAAATGTGCTAATTCTTAATGTATTGATTCCTCTCTTATAATGTACAATCAATATTTTAAAATTTTGTTTTATTATATTGTATTTGGTAAGTGCTTACTCATTAATGATCCTACTCTCGACAAGGGTTTTGTTGACAAGTGCCTTAAGATCCTAAATATGAAATATCATTAAGTTCTAAGATTAGTAAGATATTTCTTTTAAAAAATGCCATCGACGAAGTATTCGAACTAGGAAATATCATAATTTTCAAGTACAATACTTATCCTCGTGATATGTAAGATCAACACTTTGAAAATCTAATTTTTGATCATTAAGTATGTTTAACAAACATTCTGAACATTCAATAATATTTTTTTTTTCACAGATATATATATTTTTATATTGATAAAAAAAAATACTAATATGAAAGCATGACTAGTACATTTTGTCAAATTGCCCACTTTTTAACATTCTCCTTTGACTACTAAATGATTTAGTCCGAAGAACGAAATGAAGCGTCGGGGGGCAAAGCTGCGAGAGTTGGAGATTCCTCTCGTCAGCCGTTAGGCACATTAATGGCCGTTATCCTCTCGATGTGATGATCTAAGTAGCATTAATACCAACATACGACACAATATAACATGGCACGACATGACCTCCCAACATATCTTTTTTTTAAAAACAGAGAGTTTCGGTACGTTGGGACACGTTGTATATTAAAATATATATCTTCATATTATTATTTTATGATTATTTCAATCAAAATAATTTGATTCAAATTCACAAATAAATAAATAATAATAAAAACCTAGAATGAATTTATACTAAAAATATTAATCCACAATTTATTAATATCATTCATTGTTTCAATTTGATAAATTCAACTCTATTCCAATAATTCATAAAATTTGGGGGAAAAAAAGCAAGTAATTTACATTGTGGACTCGCATGTCAGACGTGTAGAAAGAGAAAAGGAAAAAAAAATTTAGGGGTGAATAGTGTTTCATGGGAAGTGAGAAAATTATATTTTTCTTCTTTCTCCATTTATATTATTATTATTATTTATTTTTCACATATATACATTTTAACCCCTCATTTATTGAAAATTTTTAAAATTGATTTCACCTATTGGAATCACGTATCAAAAACTTGTGTGCTGGAATTTTGATTTAAGTGTTGTGAAAGTTGATCGGGTTTCAGATTTTTTGACACATATTGATTGTGTGTCGAAGAGTATCGGAGCGTCTGACACAATACAAATTGTCGATGCGTCATAGGAGATGATTATGGAACCACTGTTTGTTGAAGACACTGTCATAGGCCAGTAATGGGCTAGAGATGTAATTTCGAGAAAGGAGTTACATGATGGCACAGGACAAAAGTCAGCTTCCGTCAAAACCTAGCTTAAGGCAATGAAGAGATGGTGATTGTTGAGCGTGCCGTTATCTTCCTCGTTGGCTTAAAAACAGGAGATCTAAACACAATCCAAAACCTTAAATCCATTCCGCAAAATGAAAATAATCACCTGACGTGCATGCTGTCGTGTCTCTAAAGCAACAATTTTAAACAATATCTAAAATCTACAATTGTTACATCATCATTAAATTTAGGACAGTCCAGATGAAGTAGAAATGAAATTTAAATGAAAGAGGGAGTGGAAACAAACCTCAAAATTAGATAAGAGGGAGCGAGCATGATCAAACCGATACCCTCTTCTACCACCTCTCGAGGAATTATATAACCAAACTTTTGAACACTTGATAAAATTTCAAGCAGGAGATTTGCTAATAGGTTTAATATATATATTTGTAGGTTTTCAATTGTGATTTTCTTGTACTTTTTTACAAGTATCCCATGGAAAATGTTATTTACTACTCCCTACCGGTGTCTTGAGTCTATTATAATCTACACTTTTTTTCCCTCCTAATTTAGATCTCGCCAAAAATTTAATATTATTCTAATAGCAGTATGGACTATTCTAAAAATGGACTTATCAACTATCTATGCTTTTTTTGACTAAAAAAAAAACTATCTATGCCTTTTGCCTATTTGTGGGTGGGCACAATTTCAAACAGCTTGCACACTTTTAGTGGTATTCGACTAGGTGACCTCTAAGTCTTGATCTAAAAATCCCTTGACGTCCCTATCAATTACACCACCTTTAATAATTATATTAAAAAAGAAGATGGAGATAAGAGAGAAAAGGTTAACGAATTGGGCGTGAAGATTTTGTTTTCACTTTGAAGGTTCTACTCCAAAATCGAGAGAAAACTTAAGGCAGACTATGGCGTAAATAAAATCATAGACTTGGTCGACCATTCAAGATTAGGTTGAAACTATTACAAGGTTGTTGACCTAAAGTGAATTTTTATCCCCACATGTCACGAATAGAAGTGATAATATATGAGGTAATTCTCCTTTGTTTCCCATTAAATATAAATCTGGACAAGGGATGAGATGATATACATCATCTGAGAACGCCAAGGATTGCTGCCACATATTGCCATTCAATAGCACCTAAAGGTCCTCTCTTGATGCTACGACCGTGCATTGGCTACAACACTCAAATATATTGATGAGATTAATTCTAGCAACGAACATAGCTAATGAAGAGATGGTGATTGCTGAGCATACAACATCTTCCTCGTTGGCTTAAAAACAGGAGATCTAAACTGTTGGGATCGTCGGATCCCCAAAAAACCGGATTTGGCACTTAAACCGAACCCCTAAATCAAATGCGGAAGATAAGCCCGGGAATTGTCACGTATCACCGATCGAAAAGCACACCACGGATTCGAGCATACCTTATTAGCCACAGATTAGACACCGATGCCGTAAAGAGGAAGAGAAATCAGTCCCGTTCGATCCGATGTCGAAAAATCGCAGTGAAGTGGAGATGGCGTCGCTTCTTGGCTTTTCTTGGAGAGAGAATACTTGAAGAAGGAGAATGTACGTTCTGAAATGTCAAGAGGTGTCTTCTCCTTCTCTCTCATCCCTTTTATAGGTTCCCCTTTCCACGGGCCTTATTCCCGTGGGCCGGGCCTTTAGGCCCATCGTGGCCGGGCCAACTTAGGCCCATTATAATAAATCCATCATCTCCCACTCGCACATGGTGGGTCAAAACCAACATGAGCGGATAGGCCCAATTAGGGCCCATTAACTGAAAATCCCTCTTTTCCTCTTTCAACATTCATACCGATGAATAATCCGTGCGACCAGCATACTTTGAGAGCTCGTTGCTATACATCTGTTAGGAATATATAGCAGCTCATATTGGGCATCATTTTCCGAGTAAATTTAGTATACAGTACCTAGATCGATCGATCACATTTATATCTCTCTTTAATCTCATTTGAACAATGATATATTTATTGTATTCACAATTATGATTATCCCAAAGACAGTCATAATTGGTCGACCGTGAATACAAAACCACAATGTGATTCTACAAATCCGATCTTCCTCTTTCCTTCAAACTCTCAATTTCAGTTCAACTTGCTTTTCTAGAAATGTCCCATTAGATTGAATCATCTCATGACCATTGGCAACATTCTAAGATAGCAAACACTAAATAGAAATCTTGAGAGTAAGTAAGAGTCATGAGGGCACTAAAAATTAAGGAACTCTATTCCTCAAGAGTCTCACACGTCATAAAAGTTGAGATCAAACTTTTGTCACTCTTATAGGTCGTCTCATGCATACGTAGTATGAAATACGTATTACGGTATTAACTCCTTTCCCATGGAGCGTATGTCTACACCATCAATACCGTACAGATGATAGTTCAGACATACCCAATGTCTAACTTGAGTTCACGTATTTACTCATTCACAAAATTCATCAGAACTCACATCTGGCATTTTAGATAGATAAAGTAAAATGTGTGGGTTATTTTACTTTCGGACATCGTAAGTACTATGTCCTCATCTTAACACTCAGTTAAGGCGACATACGTATTTTAAGCTTGAGCTCTCGATTATCACCTAGATAATAAGCTTAAAAACCGTCTCATCTCTATTTATCACATAGTAAATAGAGGCGATTATCCGTGTGAGTGGGCTAATCTCTTATCTGTCCGACATACTTTCTCAACATAATATAATGCACTAAGCATTAAGATGCATAAAGATCAAACAAAGATTCATAGGCAGTAATGATGAAAACACAAATTCATTAAATGTGAACAGCTTAGGGAAATTACAATATCCAGTACATCAGACTCTACGCAATCCTAGAGATTTTACATGACCACAAAATATATCTCTAGGTATTGGCTTCGTCATAGGATCTGCTACCATTCTATGCGTAGATATGTACTGCAAGTTCACATCCTTTCGTGCAACCATATCTTTGACAAAGTTATACTTGGTATCTATATGTTTGGTCTTGCCATGATATTTTGGATCTTTAGTGTACGCTATAGCTGCTTGGCTATCACAGTAAACTAATAACGGATGTGCAGCTTTCTCAATAATACCTAAATGATCCAAAAATCTCTTAAGCCAAACTCCTTCATATATTACTGCTGATAATGCCACGAACTCAGCTTCCATCGTGGACATGGCTATACACGTTTGTTTCTTACTGCTCCAACATATGGTGCCATTATTCAATAAGGAAACAAACCTAGAGGTAGATTTCCTTTCGTCTATACCTCCTCCCTAATCAGTTTCAAAAATAGCCTTTGAGTCGCAGATCCTTTCTTTGATAATTCATCGTATAATCAGCAGTTCCCTTTAGATACCTCAGTATTCTCTTAACGGCTTTCCAATGTGCTGGACCTGGATTGGATTGGTATCTACTTACCATTCCAACTGCAAAACATATGTCGGGTCTTGTACACATCATAGCGTACATTAAGCTTCCAACAACACTAGCATAAGGAACATGTTGCATTTGTTCCTTCTCTTGTGGAGTCTTTGGACACATTCTATGGCTCAATCCTTCACATTTTGCAATAGGAGTATCTATAAGTTTACAATCTTGCATACGAAATCGTTCAAGAACTTTATTTATGTATGTTTCTTGCAAAAGAGATCACGATCTCTTCGAACGATCTCTTGAAATCTTAACTCCAAGAATGTATGCAGCTTCACCCATATCCTTCATCTCAAAGTTGGAAGACAACCAACTCTTGACAGTATGAACAAACTCCATATTACTTCCGGCAATCAGTATATCATCAACATATAATGATATGATCACATATTGATCCTTGGATCTTTTGATATATACGCAATGATCCTCATCAATCATTGTAAAATCATATGCCATTATGTCATTATGAAAACGTATATACCATTGTCTCGATGATCGCTTAAGGCCGTATATCGATCTCAAAAGTCGACATACATTTTCTTCTTGGCCTTTCACTATGAAACCAGTAGGTTGTTTCATGTATATTTCTTCCTCTAATTCTCCATTGAGGAAAGCAGTCTTTACATCCATCTGATGTAATTCAAGATCTATACTTGCTACTATTGTCAGAATAATGCGAATTAAGGTAAATCTCACTATAGGAGAAAACGTATCTTCATAATCAATTCCTTCTTGTTGATTATACCCTTTCGCAACAAGGTGAGCCTTATGCCTTTCAATCGAGCCATCAGCCTTTTGCTTCATTTTGAGAACCCACTTGTTCCCAATAGTTCTGCGTCCTTTTGGAAGATCAACCAGTTCCCGGACTTGGTTTGATTTCATTGACTCTATTTCCTCTTACATTGCATGAATCCATTTTTCCTTACTAGGGCAACTCAGAGCCTCATTAATATTTCTTGGCTCATCCTCATCTTGTGGAGCAACCATAAAAGTTTCCCCTTCAATGTCAAAACGTCGACGGGAATACTTTGGCGACTTGTTCGCCGTATGAGAGATTGTACACTTTGTACATCATTCCCCATTATGCTCTCACTTGGATTAGATAATGATGATGTCGTCTCATTATGTGCTTGCAATTGAGAATGAGTTGAATTCAATTCATCACTTCTCATATTACTCCCACTTGGACGAACTCCACTAAGATCATTATCTTGATTCGAGATTTCAAATAGGGTGTTGTCTTCCCTTATTTCGCCCTTCTTAGGAAATTCATCCTCTAAGAATGTGACATCCTGTGATTCAAATTCAGTTATACTCCCACTTTCCTGCTCACCTATGAACACATACCCTTTTGAGTGTTCGAGTATCTTATGAAAATACTCTTCTTTCCTCTGGGACCCAATTTCCCAAACTTGTGAGAGGATTCATGTGTATAGGCAACACAACCCCATGGCTTAAGAAAACTTAAGTCCGATTTTCTACCTGCCCATAACTCATATGGAGTGGAAGTAACTGATTTGGAAGGCACTCGGTTAAGTATATAGGCAGCAGTTAACAACGCATCACTCCAAAATGTGATAGGTAAGTTAGCATGCGCCATCATAGACCTAACCATTTCCAATAGGGTTCTGTTTCTTCTCTCCGCAACACCATTTTGTTGAAAAGTATATGAAATAGACAACTGTCTTTCTATTCCTTTTTCATCACATAATTTTCTGAACTCATCAGATAAATATTCTCGACCTCGATCGGATCTCAATGCTTTTATTTTCTTGTCTAATTGATTCTCTACCAAATTCATAAACCTTTTGAAACAACTTATTGCTTCAGATTTGTGAGAAATCAAATAGACATATCCGAATCGAGTATAATCATCTATAAAAGTGATGAAATAAACAGCCCCATGCCTTCCTCTTACATTCATTGGACCACAGACATCAGAATGGATTAAATGCAGAGGAAATTCAGCTCTTTTACCTTTTCCAAATGGTTTCCTTGTCGTTTTCCCTTCTAGGCAATGCTTACAGATGGGCAAATCGACTTTTTCAATATTGCCCAACAAGCCCTCTTTGGCTAGTCTATTCATACGCTGTTGGCCAATATGACCAAGTCTAGCATGCCACATATTCACATCATTATCATATGAAATAGGAGATGTGATAAGGGAATAACAAACATTTGCATTAACATAGTCAATATCTAATACAATGAAACCATCCAGAAAATAACCATGACCATAGTAGTTTGTATCCAAATACAAATCTACACCTATATTATGGAAGTTCACATTAAAACCTAATTTAACCAACACTAAAACAGACACTAAATTTCGACGAATCTCCGGAGCATACAACTCATCATGAAGGAACAAAGTGCGTCCACCACGCATATTCAGTTGGCATGTGTCAATTCCTTTCACTTCAGCTTTGGAGTTGTTTCCCACATAGATCCATTTAGATCCAGTTGGTACTCGTCGGAATTTCACGAAGGATCCTCTATCCTTCGCTACATGGTCTGTCGTTCCTGAATCCACAGTCCACAGAGGATTAGATTCAGTCAAGAATATAGAACTTGACACATATGCTAAGTTCCTAATTGTACCAAGGGTGTGTACCTTCTTTGGCTCGCGACAATCGCGGGCATAGTGACCCTTCTGGTCACAGTTGTAACACTTCACCATTGAGATATTCTTCAAATGAGAACGTTTTCCTCTCTTTTGTTGGTTAATTCTTGGTTTCTTGCAAGAAGGACTTAATCCCTTGCTTTCCCACATATTGAACGAATCAATACGCTTGCGCTTAGAGCTTGAAGCCCCTTCTGAGCTTAAAGCAACACAGCAAATATCTGTATCATGCTCAAATGCCTTGAGGCGTAGATCAGCTAGCTCAAGGTGGCGCACAGCATCCTCAAGATCTTTCATAACATGATCAAGAGCTTTTAGTGCTTCTTGCTTTTCCAGCACATATTGAATTCTCATATTCAATATTTCATAATTCTCGCCGTTCAATTTGTCCTCTTTATTCAAATCAGCAATGATGTTCTTATTTGTTGAATCCATGGATCTGAACATATCAGACACATATGCACGAAATATTAATGCCTATTACTTATGCATCTATTTTGCACAAACCCATCATATTAATTAATAATTTTAAGTAAGGTTTCAGAATCAAAAGGTCACTATGTTTCCAATCATCCTCCAAAAATCCTAACTTAAAAATTATCATTAATATGATTGTCTTATGCAAAATCAATTTTATGAAGTTACAAAAACTTCTATTACTACCCTGACTAACTACCCACAAAGACAACAAGCAATCACAGAAAGCAACAGATAATTGACATACAATATAATAAAAAATGCTTTCACATAATAATGCTAATATATAGGTTGCTACAACAACAACAATCAGGTAGTTAACTTTACATAAGATGTCCACCAAGAACACTAAATAAAGACCAGCCATAATATCTAAAAACGAGGCATCATACAACTAATAGGGAAAGCAGCTACATGGTTCAATTTCTTTTGCTTTTTCTCTTTAAAATTTTCAGGCATTCTCGACAGCCACGGAAAAACAGATGGATATCCCTTAGGATTTCTCCTACGCACATTCATTCCTGGCCTAATCGAAGTCATTCCTTGGGTCGCAATCTTTGTAGCTCCAACCCGATGATATTCATCCACAAATTCCATTACTAGCGCCTTATATCTAGTAAATCATTTGACCTCCCGTAGGCGATTCAACACTCCTTGCCATTCAAGTGGAAGAGTGTTCATAAAGAATCGCATCATCTGAATATCTGGCATGAGATAACCGTTCCAAATGACTTCTTGAATTTTGTTGTTGACCTCTATGACATGATCAATTATGTCGTCACTCTCCCATCGATAACCAGTCAAATTGGCTATCAACCTTGAAAGCCTTTCCTTTGTTCATCGACATTGTGCGCACAGATGCGCGCGGCTTACGGGGAGGCATTGTTCCTGCAACAAATGCAGAACAAAAAATAGATTATATATAATCCACATAGACATAATTGAAAAAGAAACACATTCTTTTTTTTTTTTCTTTTTTTTTTTTTTTTTTTTTTTTTTTTTTCGGGTCAACGGTCGTCGGTCAACGGTCAACGAAAGTCAACGGTCAACGGTGTCAACGGTCAACGGTCGGGCCGGTCGGACCGGTCGGACCGGTCGCTTGGGTCGGACGGACCGACTACACGTGCCGCGCACATGCGTGGGCTGACGTCACGCTGACGTCAGCCTGCACGTGCCGCGCACGTGCTAGACGAGTCGGGTCGGGTCGCTAGTTGGGTCGCCGCCGGTGACCGTCCGGCCAACGACGTCGCGCGACGTCATGATGACGTCAGCACGCGTCGGTCCGTGGGGGCGCGTGCCGGCCGGGCCGGCCGGCAAGACGCTTGCGCCGGTTTGTCACCGGCGCGTGGCCGGCCGCACGCGCCGGGACGAACTTGCGCCGTTCGTCGGGCGCGTTGCACCCACACGCAGCGCCTTCGGCGCGCGCGTGTGGGTGCGAGGCGCTCGCACCCACACGCAGCGCCTTCTGGCCGCGCGTGTGGGCGCGTGCGGCATCCCCCGGCGGCTTGCGACATGTCCTCGGACTCGTCTCGACGTCGCCTTCCTCCTTATGCCATTAGATTTTGATTTCGACTTACGAAAAGTAGGAAAAAATGGCGAAGAACACTCGGGTGTCGGGATTTCTCGCCCCAATCCGTACGGCCGAAATGTTTTTTGCGAAAAAACAATCATAAACATCAAATTGGTCGGGAAAAACGTGAATTCAGGCTCTGATACCAATGTTGGGATCGTCGGATCCCCAAAAAACCGGATTCGGCACTTAAACCGAACCCCTAAATCAAATGCGGAAAATTAGCCCGGGAATTGTCACGTATCACCAATCGAAAAGCATACCACGGATTCGAGCGTACCTTGTTAGCCACAGATTAGACACCGATGCCGTAAAGAGGAAGAGAAATCAGTTCTGTTCGATCCGATGTCGAAAAATCGCAGTGAAGTGGAGATGGCGTCGCTTCTTGGCTTTTCTTGGAGAGAGAATACTTGAAGAAGGAGAATGTACGTTCTGAAATGTCGAGGTGTCTTCTCCTTTTTCTCTCATCCCTTTTATAGGTTCCCCTTTCCACGGGCCTTATTCCCGTGGGCCGGGCCTTTAGGCCCATCGTGGCCGGGCCAACTTAGGCCCATTATAATAAATCCATCATAAACACAATACAAGAACCTTAAATCCATTCTGCAAAATGAAAATAATGACCTGACGTGCGCGTCTTCGTGTCTCTAAAGCAGCAATTTAAGCAAATTTTTATAATCTACAATAATTTCGTTATCATTATATTTAGGACAGTCCAAATGATGTAGTAAAAATGTTATTTAAAAGAAGGTGCGACTGGAAAAAAACCTCAAAAGGAGATGAGAGGAAGACAGCATGCTACCAATCAAACCAATACACTCTTCTACCACCTCTTGAAGAAATATATAACCAAATGTTGTAACACTGATAAATTTCAAGCAGGAGATTTGCTGGCAAGCCTTTGGGTAGTGAATTTATACAATGAGTAGATTTGGTAGATTTTTAATTGTAATTTTCTTGTACCTTGTTCTTACGAATACTGTCCACTGAAGAAGTAATTTACTACATATGACTTACGTCTCAGATCAATTATAATGAACACTTTTTTCTTATGATTTATCATCTCACCGGAAAAAAAAAAAGAAAAGCATTCTAATATCACTATCGACTTTTCTAAATATTGGCATGACAATTATACGCATTCATTTTTATTCCCTGATAATTCATGGGAATGAGAATAGAGAGCCAGCTAATAGGCACCTATAGAACACATTGCAAATCCCATCACCAGTTAAGTTTACCCCATTTAGCCTATGCATGTATGGCCGTGACTTAGTACAGTTCGCACGAAGTTGGTGCTATTTAAACAAGTGATTTCAATTCCTAATTTGAAAATCTTCCAACGCGCCATATAAATGAAAGATGAGGATAATAGAAACAATGTTAACAAACTGAGTATAATTTTTTTTTCTTGTCATTTCCAAGGTTCTATTTCACAATTGATAGAAAACTTAAGGCAGACTATTTTGATTTTTAATGTGGACGTGAATAAAATCATGGACTTCGTCTATCATTCAATACTAGATTGAAACTATTCAAAGATAGTTGACTAAATTGTAATCTTATCCTCATATGTCACAAATAGAAGCGATAATTTGAGGTAATCCTCCTTTGTCTTCCAGTAAATATGACCTTAGATAAGATTAAAATTTACAAGTTGCGTCAATCGGGCACGGCTCGAAACCTAATGGGCCCACGAGTTATGTCTTAGTCCAAGTCCCGAGTCCAAACTATGTTTTAACTACATATAACTTATAAGACCAAAGAGGCCCAAAGCAGACTTGTATTTACAATGACAGTAATTCGTTGGGTCGCTGCATTTTGAGTCGAGGGGGTGAGGAAACTTATGGGAGAAAATGCCGACATTTAACCTTTTTCTTTCTCGAAAAAATTTCCAAGTTTTCCGCATTTTCCGCCCAAACCTTCATTTTCTCCATTACATCGTTTCCCAAACAATAAAAAAGTAACTCTACCATCACTAATAAAAGGAGGCTAGCTATTACCAATTGATACGCGACCTCTTCTTTTGAGAATCATATATTAATACTTCTTTTCGTTAAAAAATGTCGGAATACATTTTTCTCACCTTATATGTGCACTCAATAAAGGAACTCTTCAAATTGTACTTTACTAATGATGAAAAAAAGAAAAGCATAATCTTTGGTGGGCAATAGATTGGCTAATATTGCTGACTTTCAAGTGTTTTTCCATTTTTTTTTTTTTTTCTTTTTGGACTCAAGGGAAGTGATCACATCAAGCACTCAAATGATTTAAGTGAAATTCATTTCTTGTAAAAATGACCAAATCAATTAAAATAAGCTTCGCATGAGTCCATATGATAAATAAAATAGGCTTGGTATGAATTACAATTATAGTGGAAGTTCCTATCTACCAGCCGTCCATTAGCTAGATGCTTTCAAACACAGAGTAACTAATTGATAAATTTATTTTATCGTGCACATCAGTGTGAGAAAATGTGTATGGCAATGAAGAAATTATTACATCGGCGCTGACAGTTGTGTTTTGTCTCGTATTAATCATTGTAAAAGAAAAGAAATATTGGTCTCTTTCCATACATTTGTAAGCGAGAAAGAGGAATCTTGTGGCGTGCTTATGTAAATTATTGCCGATTAATCAAAACTTGTCCCTATTAGATGGGAACAAGTTCGAGGAAATCGTCTGAGTTTACGGGACCACACTGCTCCATAATTTGTGCAAAGTCTAGTCAATAGAGAATAATGCCTTTTGGTTGAGTTGAACAAAAAAAACTCAGTAGACGTTGACCATAATTTTACCCGTAAAAGAGATGATTACGTGAATCTTAAGGAATTACATCATTTAGAAATTAATTTCTACTACGAACATCTTGAAACTAACGTACGTGTCATTAGTCTTTTGGACAAAGATCTAAATGTTGATTAATTTAAAACGTCTATCAGCAAAAGATCAATTATTTGAGAACGTCTATCAGCAAAAGTCCAATTTGCAACCATATTTCTTTCTTTTGCTGAAGGTTGACCATAGACCAATTTGAGAAAGAGTACAAGAAAAATCTTGAATCTATTATATTGGTACCAATTTAGTCCTAAATTTTTTAATTTGATAAATTTAGTCATAAACATTTTTCACATTGGTACCAATACAATCCATTTAGCCAATTTAGATTGGAAATAAATGACATGGATATCAAGCCGTTCTACGTGACACGGCTTGATGTGGACACGGTGTTGATGTGGACATTTTTATAATATTTTAATTTTTTTGAAATTTTTTGAATTTTTAAATTAATTTTTTCCCTCACCCTCCTCTTCTTTGCCTTTTCTTTTGGCCAGTGGCCAATCGTCGGCTACTAACCAAAGCCATGGCTAGCAAGGGCTGGCCTCGCGGGGTTGCCCTCACCAACCGCATGTGATGGTTAGCCTTGCTGTGCTGCCCTGGGCTAGGGTGAGCGCTTGTTGTCTAGGCTTCGTCTTTATCCCAAACCTCTTACAAAATGGCAACCACCACCTTGCAAAATCATATGCCAAGGTGAGCGGCCGTGGTGGGTGGTGACAGCGGGCGAGGGCCCCTCACTAGTGAGGGATCTAGTGAGGCCAACCATCGCCCAAGCTAGGGTAGCCTCACCGTGCCTCCTGAGCAAGGGTTGGCCTCATTAGGGCTCGCGAAGGCAAGGGCGAGGCTCACTATCCCTAGGTGACGGTCAGTTGCCAAATCTGGCGAGGGGGCCTTGCCTAGCTATGCCTCGATGGCCAGCGGTCACCCTTGCCTAGGGCCGGCCCGATAAGGCCGACCATTGCTTGCACTCTGGCAAGGGTGACCCAAGCGAGGACAGTCCTCGCCAGCCATGGCTATGGCCAGTGGTCGATGATGGCCATAGGCAAAAAGAAAAAGCAAATAAGAGGGAGAGGGGAAAAAAAAAAAAAAAGCAAAAAGGCAAAAAATATTTTAAAAATTCAAAAAAAAAAAAAAAATTAAGATATTATTGAAAATGTCCACGTTGCAAAGGCGAGGGCGAGCACCGACCATACCATAAAGGACGGCCAACCGTCCACATCAGCAATTTCCAACCTAAATTGGCCCGATGGACCAAATTATTACAATTATAAAAAAGTTTAGACTAATTTGATTAAATTTAAAGGTTTATGACTGAATTTGTATTAATACAATAATTTTAGCTCTTTTTTGATACTTTTCCTGACCAATTTGTCCTCCTTAGAGTTCCGGTGGCAAATACATTGTGATTTTTTGACTTGGTAATGCTTCATAACTCCATTCTCGACAAAACATCCAATCAAACTAAGTAATGGGGCCGCATACATTTTCAATGCCATCGTCGAGGTAAGCGTGGCATTGCTGCAGCCACTGCTGTGATGCTCTCGACCCTCTTCTTGACCCCGATTGTTCAAGCCATCATTGGTTTCTCTATGGAACATAAATATCCGGCCAAACCTGCCCGGATAATCGGTTGGTCGAGCATTGGCTCGGTGTCCAGACCTATTTTCATACGGGGTTAGGTCTTCTTTAACCCGTGCCAGTCTACAAAAACTTGTAGAAAACATGTATCCATTACAAATATATAATTTCGGGGCAATATCAATAACTTGTAAATATAGGTTGCAACTAAAGATTAGTCATGGCTAATTTTAAAGATGGTAAATGTAACTTTTTTTACTGTCTGTTCTATTATGAAGTGGAAGGAACTAGAATGTTATGATAGCAGTGGAGGGTTTTGTGGTGCCTTGTGTGAGCTCCATCTTCACTAACAAGTAATTAGGGAAAATTACCAAAAAAATTATAAACCTATAGCAATTTTTCCAAATCAATTCTAAACCTTTTTTTAACAGTTTAGTCTTAAACCTTTTGTAATTATGTCAATTTAGTCCATTCAATCAATTTTGACCGGCCAACGGGATGCCGGCAGCCGAGGTGACGCTAACGTGGCAATTTTTTAATAATATTTATTTCCTTTTTTTATTTTTTTATTTTTTTATTTTTTCCTTTTCTTCCTACTTTTCTTCTTCTCTTCCCCACAATCTTGCTGGCCACCAGGTGAGGCGTAGGGGTCGTGGGCAAGACGGCTTCGGCCAAGTTTGGATGACGCTAGCCTCACCGTGAGCAAAGGGGGCCTCACTCGTGGCCCATAGGCTTCACCTAGTGGCTAGCGAGCCTCATTGGCTACTATGGGGGAAGAGAAGAAGAAAAGTAGGAAGAAAAAGAAAACAAACTGAAAAAAAAAAAAATTTAATAATTTTTTAAAAATAAAATATTATTAAAAAAAATTGCCACTTTAGTGTCAGCCGGATGATCGGAGCTAATTGACCTCCACATTAGCACCGACCAGCCAAAATTGACTGAATTAACACAATAACAAAAGGTTTAGGATTGAATTGACCAAAAAAAAAAGTTGATGGTTGATTTGGAAAAATTATAATAGGTTTTGGACTTTTTTGATGATTTTCCCTAAGTAATTATACTAAGATAAAAGGACAAAAGAGTGAGGATATGATTATACTACAAAATCTTCTTGATAAAATTAGGTTTTTAGAACCTTTGTCTTCTGTTAAATCTTATGAATTAAAAAGGTACATGTCCATTTGTCTTAACATAGCCAGTCAAATTGATGCATTTGTTGAAATGTAGAACATAATTATGAAGATTGGAGGCTGATAATCTCCGAATACTTAGGATGTTATCATGACATCCAATTTAGGCCAGCACACACTCTTCTTAGTTGACTCTCTTTCCTCCTAATAAAGATGCACATTTTTTTTAAAAACTTATCGGCTAATAAATTATTATCAATTGCTTTAATCCTTTTTCAAACGAAAATATCTAGTGTGAGATTTTCCTTATTTCCTACCTCACGTGTGCAGTAGACACTCTCTCTCTCTCACATGGGGAGTCCATTAAGCTAGGGCCAACCATTGCCATTTGATGCATGACATCCTCTTTAAGAATCATTGAACACTTCTCATCCCAAATGTCAGATGTGGCATTTCTTTTTTTCACTTGATATGCGTACTTGATAAAGGATCGCTACAAAATGTATTTACTAATGTCAAAAAAAGAAAAGGCAAAATCTTCACTGTTTTATTTAGGGCCTGTTTGTTTTTACTTATTTTTTCTGTTTTTAAACAAATTTTGTGTTTTTTTGTTCCAGGGAACAAAAAAAGAACAGAAACGCGTTTGTTTGCGTTTTTGTTCCAAATCTATTTTTTTTTCAGGAACACTTTTGGAACGAAACAAGAAACAAAAAAAAAACTTGTTTCTTGTTTGGAACAAAAATTAGAAACATATTTTCTCTCTCCTCTCTTTTTCTTTTCTTTCTTTTTTTTTTCTTTGGCCGGTCACCGGCCTCGGCCATGGCCGGCGACCGGCCAAAGAGGGCCGGTGACCTCGCCGAGGCGTCACCGCCCCAGGCGAGGTTGGGCTCGCCAGCCTGGCGAGCCGAGCTCGCCCGACCACGGCAAGGCTCGGCCTCGCCGGGCCACCTCCGGGCCGGCGTCGCCGGGCGATGGCCGGCGAGGCCGAGCCTCGCCGGTGGTTGGGCGAGCTCGGGCTCGCCGGATCTCGGGCGAACCTCGAGCTCGCCTAGCTCGGGGCAAGGCCGGGCGAGCTCGAGCTCGCCCAGATCCGGCGAGCCCGAGCTCGCCCAGCTAAGGTGAGGCCGAGCCTCGCCCAACCACGACGAGGCTCGGCCTCGCCGAGGGCCGGCGAGCCTCGCCGTGGCCGGGCGAGGCCGCCGGGCCCTCGTCGGCCTGGTCGCCGGCCATGGCCGGACCCGCGACCGGCCAAAAGAAAATAAAAATAAAAATATTAAAAAATTAAAAGAAATAAAAAAAAAAAGAATACAAATTTACCAAACGTGTTTCTCGTTCATTTTTTATTCCTTGAACAAGTTTACCAAACGCATTTTTTGTTCAAAAATTGTTCCCTCGGAACAGAAACACTTTTTTCTATTTCGTTCCCTAGAACAATTTTTAAACAGAAGTGTTACCAAACGCACCATTAGATTTCATTACCCATAGATTGGTTTGTATTGCCGACTTTCAAGTGTTTTGTTCATCGTTTTTGGATTTAAGGGAAGGAATCACTCGCCAAGCACTCAAAATGGTTAAAGTGAAATTCATAAATCGTGAAAAGGGCCAAATTAACTAACATAAACTTCACATGAGTCCACATGATCAAATAAAATAGGTTTCTTATCAATTACAGCCACAGTGGAAGGTCCTGTCTACGTGCCGTCCATTAGTTATATATTTTCAATCATAGAGTAACTAATTTATAAATTTATTTTATTGTGCACACTAATGAGAAAATGTGTATGGCCATGAATGAATTATTACAAAGGCCCTTACATTTATGTTTTGTCTTGTACTAATCGTTGCATAAAAGAAGAAATACTAGTCACTTTTCACATATTTGTAAGCGAGAAATATGCATCTTATGGCGTGCTTATGTAAATTATTGCTTATTAATCAAAACTTGTCCATATTAGATTGAAGGGTTCAAGGAAAACGTCTTAGTTGAAGGGATCACGCCACACCATAGTTGTTGCCTTGTTTTAATTGTCATTGTCCGAAGGCCATGTGCAATCATATATTCGGGCAAGTTGGAGAGAACCACAACGATGAATTCTCTCATCATCATTTTCTTCTAATATCACACATTTCTTGACTAATCAATTCCTCAATTGAAAAAAATTCCTTAATTGCGAGTTATTGATGACCAATGAGCATGGAAGCTTGTCCTTTGGCAACTTTGCTCTAGTCAAAAAGTGGAGTCAGTAATGCTCATTATAAAAACCAGGTGCTTGTCCTTTAGCCACTAGTAACTTTTCTATTGATGTTACAATCACTCAATTTATTATCTGAGTAGGTATGAAGAGCAAAAGATAAATTCCTTGAATACCACGCTTCTAAAGATGGTGTATGTTTAAAATATCTGAAAATATGTTTAAATGGCAATCAATATATCAAATATTTGTCGTGCGTGAATATACAGAGTGTAAGGAAGAAAGATGCTCAACCGATTAATAGTGGTTCAGCTCAAACTGACACTAACTCCATTCCTAAGACTGATTTACTTTTCGAAGCTTGGCTTAATGAAACCACTACTCCTCCACCCACGGTATATTCTTCTATAAAGAATTTCTCTAACAAATTTTATCTCACAAGAAGTTGATTTACAAAATGAATACGAGAGAGTTTCTGTATTTTTTATGTACACACATGCCCATGACAAGGGGTTACCCTATTTATATGGAAAACAAACTCAACCAGCTATTATTAACACCTCAAACGGCTAATTTTTTTACCATTGAGAATTTGGGTGCCTCTAAAATATGGTTGTACACCTGCTAGATTGAGCAGGCGAAACTTAAATCTGAACTGCAAAGTCAGGTATTCAACTATTACTCGACTGGGTAGCGGACCTGTTATCAGATAGAAACCGGTATTCTTTAACCCTTGCTAACCGAATACCGAGCATTCAAATGATCTAAATGAAATTTTATTACTTGTGTAAAGGGCCAAATTAACTAACAAAATATTCGCATGAGTCCACACCGTAATATAAAATAGACTTATTGTTTCAAGAACAATGGAAGATCCCATCAGCAAGGCGTCCACCAGCAGGATGTTTTCAATAAATAAATTTATTCTACTGTGAACATAAAGAAAATGTGTATGGGGACGAGGAAACCATTACGTAAGCCCTTACGATTATGTTTTTGTCTTGTAGGACTCATAGCTTAGACAAAAGAAATATTAGTTTTTTTCCACACATCATAAGTGAGAAAGGAGAATCTTAAGACTTGCTCATGTAAATTATAGTTCACCAATCCAAACTGTCCTTATTAGATGAGAAGGGTTCGAGGAAAACGTCTTCGTTGAAAGGACCACACCACACCACACCATAATTGTTGACTTGTTTTGTTTCTCTGTCCGATGTTTACATGACTCTCAAAGAATATCATCATGTAAAAATTAATTTCTAGTATGAATGCCTGAACTCTAACATAAGTATTGATTCTTTGAGAACGTCTATTAGCAAAAGACCAATTTGAGGCCATATTTCTTTTTTTGGGTGAAGGTTGACCATAACATTAATTGGTTCGAAAGTTTCCTTGTGCTGTCCGAATTTACCCTCCTACGAGTATCAATTGCAAAGATATTGCTATTTATTTATTTTTTTTTTTTGGCTTTCTTGGTGAATCGTTTCTCTAGCTTGAGGAGTACTGGGATTGCATATACTTTCAAAGTGGGTCGAGATTAAAATGTTTTCCACATTTTGACCCCCCATAGATTACACTGCTGACTTGTTCAACTTTTAAGAACCATAAACATGAATTTTTCTATTTCTCTTCCTACATAAAAACTTTCAAAAATTCTTTAATAAGTCACAATGTACATAAAGTCAGCCAGCGACTAGGCCAGCTAGAATTGAAGAAAGGAGGAAGAAAGAAATGAAAAGTAAAAGGAAATAGAAAAATAAAAGAAAATAAAAGAATAAAAATTTCAGAAAAATTATCCACGTCAGCTATAGCTAACATCCATGTTAGCAATTTCCAATCAAAATTTTCCGGAATGACTATATTGACAAATTATCAAAAGTTTTAGGACTGAATTGGCTATTGTATAATAGATTTATTATTTTTGTAGTAATTTTCCCCTAAATTATATTATAACTACAGATAACTTATAAGACCAAAGAGGCCCAAAACAGAATTCTGTGTACAATAAAGTAGTTCCATGGCTTGCTATATTTGAGTTGAGGGGGTGAGGAAACTTATGGGAGAAAATGTCAACATTTCACGTTTTTCTTTCTCATCAAAATTTTAAGGTTCTCTGCATTCTCCACCCAAACCTTCATTTTCTCCATTTTTCTTTGTTTCCCAAACATTCAAAAGGTAACTCAAAAAAGAAAAAGAAAAAATAACTCTACTATAACTAAAAAATGGAGGTTAACCATTGCAATTGATACATGACCTCCTATTTTGATAACGATATAATTCTTATTTTTATTCAAAATGTTGGACTACATTTTTTTCACCTCATATGTGAACTCAATAAAGGAACTCTTGAAATTGTACTTACTAATGCCGAAAAAGAGAGAAGCAAAGTCTTCGGGGGCCACAGACTGGTTTGTATTGCTGACCATCAAGAGTTTTTAATTTTATTTTTGGATTTAAGGGAAGTGATCACACCAAACACTCAAATGATATAAGTAAAATTCATTTCTCGTGAAAATGACTTAATTCACATGAGTCCATACTGTCAAATAAAATAGGCTTGTTATCAGTGACAACAATAGTGGAAGTTCCTATCTATGAGCCGTCCATTAGCTAGATGCTTTCAATTTGAGTATAAAATTAATAAATTTATTTCTTTGTGCACACTAGAGTGAGAAAATGTGCATGGCAATGAAGAAATTATTACATAGGCCCTTGCGGTTATGTTTTGTCTCGTACTAATCATTGTAGAAGAAAATATTTATTAGTCTATTTCCACACATTTGTGAGCGAGAAAGGGGAGTCTTATTTCGTGCTCATGTAAATTATTGCTCATTAATCAAAAGTAGTCCTCATTAGATATGGGGGTTTGAGGGAAATGTCTTACCTTATGGGACCACACCACTCCATAATTTTCGCAACTGGTCATTAAAGAATAAAGCCTTTTGGTGGAGTGGAAGAATATAACTCAGAAGACATTGACCATAATTTTTTTTGCCAATAAAGGAGATGATTACATGGACCTTAAAGAATAACATCATTTAAAAGTTAACTTCTATGAACATCTTGAAATTAACATAAGTATCGGCTGTTTTTTGGCCAAAGACCTAAGTGTTGATTAAATTAAAACATCTTTAAACTAAAGATATTTGAGAAGATTTATAGCAAAAGAGAAATTTGAGACCATATTTTTTTCAATCGCCGAAGGTTAACTCCTTTCAAATTGTTCCATTAATCTAACTAGCACTAGTGCTGCATATATTTTTTCAAAGTGTTTCGAGAATTAAAGGTTATTTCCAACATTATATCTCCAATAGCTTACGTTCAGGATTTGTTGAACTTTTAGGACTATGAGAACGAATTTTCTGTATCTCTTTTGACAAAAGTGCTTTAAAAAAGTAGCAAGTCCCGAACTCCCGATGTACATAATTTGGTAATGATATTGGTGAAGCCTTGCATCAACGGGGATGGGGAAGCCATCGACTGATCTCTCGATCCCAATTATGACCCCGACGATGATGACATCAAGCTCGTGCTGGTGCCCCTTATGTCGCCGACCCTAACCTAATCTTGTATTTCAAATCTGAAGTGCATCGACAGTTGCTCCTTTGTATCTTCTAAAATTGTCTAATCAAGGCTGTCTGTCCTAACTATAACATCCGATTCATAATTTTGTTTTTCCTCTTCAGTCTTTCCTCCTTTTCACTGTGATTTTCCTTGTGCTTGTAATCTCTCTGCAAATTGAATGGAAGAAAGAGGAGGAAAATGAGACATTTCCTTTTGCTTCAAGATTCTCTTACATTGGTTATTTACCTGTTTGATAAGAATTATTTTCTTTTGAGTTTAAGATAATTAATTTGTTCGTATTTTACTTTTTTTTAATAAAAAAAAAAATGCCACATCTGCTTACAGGGAAGCGCCATTTTGTCACATAAGCACCTTTCGACGGAAAAGATGACGGTGACCGTGTTTATATAAATATATGATTTTTTATTTATTTATTTTTATTTTTTTTTGGGGATCTGGCCTACCACTTATGTGAGAACTTCGAATAACACGGCCACCCACCCACCCACCCACCACGGTCACTGGGCCCAGCGCTCATTCCTAGCAACTTCCTATATCTAGGATCGTGGTTGATGAAAACAAAAATACAAAAACAAGAAATGCCGTATTTTTCCACGCCTTTGACGAGAATAAAGAAAGACGTTGAGGTCATTGCCCTCGTTTTCTTTGTCTTTGTCCAATGGTCATTTGCGATTATTTTTCTAAAGATGGTCATTTGCGATTATTTATCTGTTGGAACAAAGCCACAGTGATGAATCCTGTCCTCATCAGTTCCCTTTGATAATTTGCATTTCTCAACTAATCAATTATTTAATTGCAAGTTGTAAATAATTGATTAATTTTTTGTTAATGAATAATGAACTTCGCTCAATTCAGAAAGTAGTCACGAGTGCCCATTATATAAATGGCCGACCAACTGCGTGCCCATTGCAAGAACTCAGCAAAGAGTCCTCGATCCTTGATCCTCTAGTTCTAAGTCGAAGCTAAAGGTATCGAAACATCTTCCTCGATCACACTTTCTCGTCAACAAATTTTCAGTTCCCTGCTGTTTTCTTCCCCAACACTGTCCACTTGTTTTTGCGTTTTGCTAATTTGTCCACTTATATTCTGATGTTATCAGGACTGGTCTTGGACTGCCTTCCTCTTCATCCATCTTTGCAGACAAGTCAGTGAAGCCCCTCTTGGTATGTGTGTTATTATACATCTACTTTTTGTGTGCTATTAGCGCTTGTTTCATTTTCACCTTTGTTCTGTAATCTTGTTCTATTGATTGAACATAAAAGCAAAACAGGAGGAAAAAAAAAGGAGAAAAAAATGGGTCAGATAATTGCGACATAAACTCATTGTAGAGGCACCGATGTTTGTCTCTCTTAGCTTAATATCTGTAAAATTGTAGTTGTATGTATAACCATCTTCTTGTTGCTAGTGTAATTTGTGATTTGGAAATGATAGGGTGAACTTGGAAAAATAGCAAGTCTCTGCTCACAGGCATTTAGATGATCCAGCCTATTACAATTGATAGGAAAAAAAAATTGATATTTACTAATTGCAGAACACCTAAAATCCTTTAAAGCATAAGATTATTACATGTGAATTAACGCATAATATTTTCAAAAGGGGAAATAACAGTAGTCCATAATCTTTGATCCAACTTGTAATGTTATCATTGGATTTTTAATTCGCTCAATGTGATCATTGAATTATTCCTAAAGGTTCAATATAATCCCTAAATTTTTAACTTGCTCAATCTAGTCTCTCAACTTTCCAACAAAGTCAAATTAGTCTTTTAGTACTAATTATATGTTTTCATAATTACACTACTGTCCTGATTTTATAATACTTTTTCTTTTCAATCCTTCTCCTAAATGAATAAAAATATATATGATCTTCCTATTTTTTTTTGTACCATTTTAGTCTTTATAAATATTTTGACGATTTCATTTAAGTAAAACTTTAGCTTATGATATTTATATTAATAAAGAAAAACTTTACCTATAATGAGATTCCGGAACTATTGACTAAAAATGATTTGTTTTTTCCTTGAAAGATGGATGATAATATTTAATCAAGGGCCTTCAACTTTGGTTCATATATTTATTCCATAAAATTTCTTTAATCGTCCTTTTACTAAGCAAAAGCTTTCACAAGAAATAAACGTGAGAGAGAGAGAGAGAGAGAGAGAGAGAGAGAGAGAGAGAGAGAGAGAGAGATGCTAACCAAACTTCCTCGATGATGAACAAATCGTGTATCATCTTTTATGTTATCCTGACTTGATGATTGTATTTTATTTTGTCACATGAATTTTCGCATGACTACATTGTCTAACCAAATAGGGCTCAACTTGTTGTGGCTTTATCTACCTCACGTAATGAGTGATGACTACATTGTCTAACCAAATAGGGCTCAACTTGTTGTGGCTTTATCTACCTCACGTAATGAGTGATGATGGAACAAATGTTGAAAATTATGATAAAAGTAACTTTTTGACAGTCTATTTTATTCCATAAATGGGGTAAAAAGAATCTAGTATGCTAAAAATAAGACATCAAGAAACGATCGAGGGTTTTGTGGTGGCTTTGTGTGAGCTTCATCTTCACTAATGAGTAATGATGCTTCAAAAAATAAAAAGAAGAAGACCGAGGATATGACCCTTCTACAAAATTCTATTGATAAATCAGGTTTTTAGAACCTTTAGCTTTCATTAATTTTTATGAATACAAAAGGCGCGTATCCTTTTTTCTTATAATGACCAATAATAAGATCTTAAATTAGACATTAATAACCGACCAAAAAAAATTAGACAGCAATATGCTGCATTTATTGAATTATAGAACTTAATTATGAGGAGTCGAGATTGATAACCCCTAACTATTAAGGATGTCATCATGCTATTTAATTTTGGCTAGGCACATAATCGACTCTTTTGGTTGACTCTATTCCCTCCTAATAAACACATACGTCTTTTTGACAATTTATTGATTAATAACATATTTTCAATTACTCCGACCTTTTTCACTTCACATATTTAGTGTGGGATCCTCATCTCGGATGTATACTAGATATTCTCGCTCTCACGTAACCATTGCCAGTTGATACATCACCAACTCTTTTGAGAATCATTAAATACTGTTTTTATCCCAAATGTTTGACGTGACACTTTTTTTTCACCTCACACATGCACTTAATAGAGGAACGCTTCAACATGTACTTACTAATGCCAAAGACAGAAAACAAGTCTTCAGTGGGCTATGGATTGTTTTGTATTGCTGACTCTCAAGCCTTGTTTCTTTCCCTGCGGGGCGGGGCGGATTTAAGGAAGGTGACCACCAAACAACGAGCCGTCACTAGATATTTTCAAACATAGAGTAACTAAATTAATTGAAATTATTTTATTGTGGACAGTGGTGTGAGGAAAAGTATATGGCGATGATGATATAATTACTTGGCCCCTTACGCTTATGTTTTCGCTTGGTTATGCCTCATGGCTCCTTTCTTGATGAAAGTTGTTTCCAATCCATCGAGGGCTGGTGCCGCATATATTTTCGAAATGTTTCGCAAAATTATGGTTTTTTCCACGTTTGATTGTAACAGATTTGTCAACTTTTAGGAACCATAAATACGAATTTTCATATTTCTCTTCCTACAAAAATGCTGTCAATAAGTATTTGTAAGTCCAAATGTACATCAATTCAGTAATTTACATGCATTCATATTGATTCGTCAACTTTAAAAGTAAGGTACTCCATTTTTTTAAAAATAAAAAAGGAATATTTCACAAGAAAAAATGAAAAGTTTTATTTTCGGTTTTTGGAACGAAAAATCTGTAAATTTTGTATAACATCGAAGGGGGAAAAATGATCCCAATTTTAAAGAACCACTTCCTCTTAATTAAGGGATAGAGATGGCCTACTGTTATTTTTACCATCCAAATGAACCTACGTGGCAACTGACGTGGCAAACACCGCTTCCATGGAAGTTGACGTGGCACTTTTCATTATTATGTAAAAAAGTATATTTAATAATATTAATCTCAAAATAAAAAGAATTCTGTCGAAGAGAAAAGAAAAGAAAAAAACAAACACTAGAAGCAGACAGGGGGGAAGGGCTTGTGTCCGGTTGTGGTGGCCATGCACGCCACCACGTTGCTCTCGGTGCTCTTTTCGACTTTGGTGGCCAATGTCATGATCAGTCTCTCCATAGAACAAAGTTCGCAATGGGGGTTGAGAGAAGGAAAATGACCCAACAGACTATAAGAGTTTCACAAGATGCAGAGGAGTTCGCTTCTATGCACTTCGGATTTTAATATAACGTCGATTCATAATCGTTTTTACCTTCAATCATGCCTCTTTATCACTGTCTTTTGGTTTTGTGTTTGCATTTCTTTGCGAATTGAAAGGAAGAAAGAGAAGGAAAATGTGACATTTGCTTTTGCTTCTATACTTTTTTTTTTCTTCTCTCTTTGATAAAAATCATTTTGCTTTAAGCTTAAAATCATCGATTATTATTCTATTACTTTTTTAAAAATAGAAAACGTCACATCAGCTGACCACGTAAATTTAAATTCACTGATTTGATGGTGCCCGTGAGTTATGTGAGAACTTCAAATGACACTTCAAGCCCATCATGGCCATTGAACCCCAACTCTCTTTGTTAATAACGTGCTATGTCCAAGTCCCACATGGCATGATCAATTAGAAAAAGAAGAAGTGTCATCTCTTTCGACCCATTGAGAATGAAGAAAGAAAGAAAGAAAGAAAGAAAAGAAAAGAAGTTAAAGCCATCACCATTTGAGGCATTGACTAGTTAGAAACGACCAACGCCGTCTGGGCTAGGATTGGAAGATGTCTTTAGGGAGATCAAGATACCTAGTGATATCTTCATCTTTGTCATTTCCTTATAATGTTACACACTATTTCTCAATTAATCAATTTCTTGATTGCAAGGTTTTTGGTTGCCTTGTTTATTTTGTCTTTGTTCAATGGTCATTTGCAAATATTTATCTGGCCGAGTTGGACATAACCACATGAATATTTATGTGCTCATCACTTCCCCCCTACTATTATACATATCTCAACTAATAATTTTTTTAATTGCAAGTTGTTTGTTGATGAACACTGAACATGAGTATCTATGTTGCATGAGAGAGAGAGAAAGAGAAAGTTTGAACATTGTAAAGACGGCCTCGAGTTGTCCTATTACTATCAAGATGGATAAAACAGTTACAGTAAAAAATTAACAATCTAATCAAGTACTATTTGTGGACCAAACTTACCAACTTAAAAGTAGGGGTGTCAAGAACCGAACCGAACCGAACCGAAAAATTCGGTTTTTTCGGTTCGGTTCGATTATCGGTTCGGTTCTCATTAAAAACCAATATTTTTTTATTGGTTCGGTTTTTATCGGTTAACCGAACCGAACCGAACCACAAACCGATAAAAATCAAACCATTAAAAATTCGGTTCTTTTTCTGAGCCCAAATCAGCGAAAGTTGCATGGAGATGTCATCTTTTGCTCCTCCGAATGTGGGGAAGGAGACTAGTTGCAGAGAGCCGGTCCATTTCGGCAGAGACTCGTTTGCTCTGTTTTTCGATCGCGAAACAGAGCAATGCGAGAGAGGGAGAATGTGATGCTAGGGACTAGAGCTGATGAGAGCAAGTAGATCTCTGTGATCTGGCAATTGAATTATCTGAAAAAGCAGAGAGTTGGAGAGAGAATATTTGCTTTGCAATATTGCTTCTGGGTCCAGCAAAGCAGAAGGGAAAAAGAAGGAAGACTCTGTCAGTGAACCGCTCGCTCAAAGGTCACTCCTCTTCATCCGCCGAGTTCCAAAAAGTTTCTTCACCACCAATCAACGCCAGAATCCACTGATCACCATCTCTGACTACCAGCTTTCATCGTCGCATCCCATAACTGAACACCGCGAGATCGGCCATAACAGGATGGGGAAAACAGAGCATTAGTTTTTAGAGTTACAGAGGGTTCATTGAAAGATCTTTCTCATAGATTGCTCTCATTCTCATGTTTTCTTCGTCGATTCAATCACCGTAGCTGCCATCGTCTTGATGCATGCAGAGAGACCCACCAAAAAAAACGACATGGAAAAGAAGGGCCTGATCACGAATCCAATAGCTGAGCAAAATAAGACAAGTACTTATCGATGAAGATGGACGGACGAACTCTATCAAAGAAAAATGGAAGCTTTTTGGCTGCCGCTGCCCTCAAACGAAGACGAAAAAAGAAAAAAGAAAAAAAAAACTGAAAACCAAAAGCTAAAAGCTAAAAACCAAAAACTGAAAAACCGAACCGAACCGAACCGAAATTTCGGTTCGGTTCGTATTCGATTCGGTTCGGTTTCGGTTCGGTTCGGAAGATTTTTCTAACAGTTCGGTTCGATTCGATTTTTCAAAAAAACCGAACCGAATCGAACCGTTGACACCCCTACTTAAAAGTATTACAAATTTAATTCATCATAATTTAAAGAGATGATAGGCACAAACGAAAGTTATGATTAGCTAACCATTAATTGATCTTCACACATAAAAGGATATTTTAGTCAATTAATAATACATAAAAGATGAGAGAGAACAAAGTAGGATGAACTGGTGATTCACCTTATTTCTGATCATAAATTGATGTTTTGGTCAATTGATAATAAAAAAATGTGTATAAAATTAAAGAGAAGGCGGCAGAAATAACGCCGCTTTATTTATTTTTTTTTTGTTTAATACGAAGTCACAATATTTATACTTTTATTCGGTGCAATGTTATCGTTCAATTTAGAATTTCACCCATTAAGAGAGTTTAGAAAGATTCTCTTTTAATTATTAGGGGACATGGCATGTGCAGTCCCCTAAGAATTGATTGTAATCCATCACGATGAAAATATTAAGTGGTCCTGGACCTCCGCGCCAGCCACTTCTCCTCTCTTTGGAACGCTTAACCCAACCCAAGCTCATTGTCTTCATTAAGCATCAGCTATGGGGCGGGGAAGCGAAGAGACAAAACGCTGAATCACCCATTCCCACACCCTCCCCATCGCCGCCTTCCCACTTCTTCTCATCCTCCTCCTCCTCCGACTTCGAGTTCACCATCTCTCTCTCCTCCCGCTCCCCCTCCACCCTGTGCGTCGCCCACGAGCTTTTCTACAAGGAGCTGACCCTCCAGCTTTCCACCCCGCCTCTCCATGGTCCGTACCCTCCTCGCCTCCTCCTCCACCTCAGACTCCACCACCACCTCCTCCCGCGACTCCTCCGGCAGCTCCACCACCTCCTCCGACCAGATCTGGCCGAAGGACGCCGACGACGGCCATGGACGAGCATCGGCGTCGCTCGCGAGCCGCTCGTCCAGATCTGGATCTGGAGAAAAGCCCGTCGCCGGGCTCAGCTGCCGGTTGGTGGGGCCGGGAACGGGTGGCGAAGGTCTACGACTTCTTCATCTTCGGTGGCTCTTGAGACCCGCAAATGGTCTCCCAACTGCATTGAAACATGAAAAAATCGTTGCACGCCGTTAATGGTGTTTCGAAATTAGACGTGAAATAAGCAGATGGGAGAGAAATCTGAAAAATGAGCTCATCCGGACACGTGGCGAGGTCCTGGAGCACCCAATATTTGAAAAGTGGGTCCACTCAGAGAAGTGGTGAGGGTCAGGAGCACCCACGATTTTTCTATTTAAATCCAGATGGTGGATGGTAGAACATCCAAACATGTACCAGCTATCAAATGTTATTTGTTCACTAAATTTTTAAAAAGGACTACTTGTTTTCCTGCAAAATCCTGAAAATGAAAGAAATGTTTTAAGCTTTAAAATATTGAGAAAAAGTTCAAAATAATTCTGATATACTCAAAAGAAATGATCATAATATGCATCTCATTTTTCTTCTCATGCTTTGGATTTAAATTGGAACACACTTGGACTTCGAGTTCCGCCATCCCTCTCTCCCCCCGCTCCTCCTCCACCCTCTGCCGACTAGCTCCTCTACAAGGGCCAGATCCTCTCCTCCAGCTCTCCCCGCCTCTCCATTGTCCGTAACTCCTCGCCTCCTCCTCCACCTCCTCCCGCAACTCCTCCGGCAGCTCCACCACCTCCTCCGACCAGATCTGGCCGAAGGACGCCGACGACGGCCATGGACGAGCGTCGGCGTCGCTCGTGAGCCGCTCGTCCAGATCTGGAGAGCAGCCCGTCGCCGGGCTCGGCTGCCGGTTGGTGGGGCCAGGACGGGTGGCGAAGATCCCCGACTTCTTCATCTTCGGCGGCCCTCGAGACCGGCAACAACCTCCCAACCCTGTCAAAACATGAGAAAATCGTTCTTGGCCGTTAATGGAATTTCAGACACGCGGCGAGATCCAGGAGCTCCCGATATTTTCCATTCAAATCCAGATGGTGGATGGTACAAACATTTGCACCAGCTGTCAAATGTTATTTTGTTCACCATTTTTAAAAAAAGTATCACTTGCTTTCCTGCAAAATCCTATAAATGAAAGAAATGTTTTTTTTAGACCAAAAAAAAAAAAAGAAATGTTTTGAGCTTTAAAATATTGAGAAAAGTTTTAAATAATTCTAACTGTCGATACTTAAAAAGAAATCGACACCTTCAGAGTGGGATTGTAATGGAAACCGCAAAATTTGTTGGACCCTCGAAGAGTCATTCCCTTTTTCAAAAACAATAATTAAATAAAGCAGGAATAACGGGAAAAAGAGAAGAAGAAGGAGAAGAGAACTTTAGCCTCCTATAGCACGTGGTAGTCCAGTCACGTACTGCTTGCCCACGTACGATCATCTGCAAATTGTCCACGTAAACCAGTAACGTGTTACTTCTCGGGTGGAGAAAATATTAGGCACGATGGATTTGTCTAATCAGAGATAAACCACTCTATTTATTGATTGACACGTGATAAGGTGATCCCACTTATCAATTACTCCATCTCGTCTCTTACCGTTGCATCCCTTGCCGATGCTCTCTCCCTCTCTATATTTCTCTTTTCTTCTCTTCGTTCGGAAAAAGGAGACTCGCTTCTGTGGCCTCACAGGCCACGAGCAAAGGCGCCCTCACTCGCGACCACGATGGTCTGGGCGAGGCCAGCCTCGTCGGCCGCGGGTGAGGCGATCCTTGCCAGCCGAGGCGAGGCCACCTTCGCCCACTGCCATGCACCAACTAATTGCTAACTATCATGGAGGTGTAAACTGTAATGAAGCTCGCTTACATGGAGTTTGAGCTCTGAAGTTGTAGTCGCAAAGACAGAGAGAGAAGCAAACGGAGAAGTAAATGAAGTAACGGGAGAGAAATGAGAGATTTTAAAAAAATTCTAATAGATGAGACTCGTTTAGACACGTGTCGTGCGTTGAATGATCTGTCGTAAGTCTGACTCTGGCAAATGTATTGTACCTAGTGCCACAACTTTACATATTTTTTTTTCATGCAATGTGCTTCTCTCTCTCTCTCTCCTTTGGTGTGTTTGGTCGTTCACATCGTTTTATCACTTTGGTCTTCCTTTCTTTTCATACATCGTGAGTGATTAATTCTCTTTTCTGTTCAGTTTCCTTCCCACATATTTGTTTAAGCAATTAAAGAAGAAATTATGTGGGAGGCATTTGCTACCTCTGTTGCATCGAATCTTGTATCGAAACTAGGTGAGTACTTGTTTGCTCCCATTGGACGCCAATTTGGATACGTGTTGTGCTACAAGAGTTACGTCCAAGATCTCAAAAATGGAGTCGAGAAGCTGGAGACTGCGAGAGAAAGGGTGCAGCACTCCATCGAAGAAGCTGAGAATGATGGAAAGCGTATAGAAAAAGATATTAAGAAGTGGCTAGAGAGTGTGAAAAATGAGGCTACGCAAGCACAAAACCTGTTAAAACATGGTGAAAGTGCAAAAAATGCTTGCTTGTGTGGGTGGCTTCCCAACCCCATGGTACGCCATCCAATTGGGAGGAAGGTGAAGAAGATGACTCAAGTCATTCAGGGACTTCATGATGAAACTGCAAATAATTACTTCCAGAAGGTCTACTATGAGAGTACTCCGACAGGAATTGTCACTGCTCCCACTCCCACTCCAAGATCTGTTGACAAGAAAGAAGATGTCCTAGAGTCAAGGGCTAAAATCACAGAGGAAGTAATGAAGGCTATAGCTAATGACAAGCTTTGTGTGATTGGGGTGTATGGGCCAGGTGGGGTTGGCAAGTCCAAGCTTCTAGCGGACATTGAAAGGCGAGTCAAGAAAGAGAAATTGTTTGACGTGGTTGTCATGGCGGATGTATCACGCAATCCAGACCTGAAAAGAATCCAAGGAGAAATCTCTGACGCGCTTGGCCTGAAGCTAATAAATATGGAAACCGTTCGAGGGAGAGCAGATCGTTTGCGTGATAGGTTAGAGTGTGACCATGAGAAAAACATTCTCATCATTTTAGATAATTTGTGGAAGAAGCTAGAGTTAAAGGATGTTGGAATCCCTTGTGACGATGATAATAAAATAAGAGGCTGCAAGTTATTGCTATCGTCTAGATACCGAGATGTTTTGCGCATTGACATGGGCATTGACCAAGAATTCCGACTCAATGAATTAAATCATGGAGAAGCACGAAGACTTTTTGAAAGGACAGTGGAGGATAGAGTTAACGATATTGATTTTAATCCCTTGGTGGATGGAGTGGTCAAGAATTGTGGTGGCTTGCCTCTTTTGATTCTATCGGTGGCAAGAAGGTTGAAGCATGGAGAATTGGCTGAATGGAGGAATGCTTTGACCAATATAGAATTGTCGGATGCAAAATCAATAGTGGAACTAAATTACAATGACTTAAAAGATGAAAGGATCCGATCATTGTTCTTGGTTTCTGCTATAGATTTGGGAATAATTCTCATGAGGTGTACCCTTGCATACTGCATGGGTTTGGGTTTATATAAAAAATTCAAAACCATTGAAGACGCTAGAGACAGGTTGATTGTGGATATTCATAGCCTCCAAGACTCTTCTTTGTTACTAGATAATGATTACATGAAACAATTCGAAACACGTGACATAGGAGAGTTCAAAATGCATGACATAGTTGTTGACGTGGCCATCTCTATTGCTTCCACTCAATGGAACGCCTTGGTTGGGAGGGAGGATTATGGGTTTAAAGAATGGTCCAAGGATGAGCTCAGGAAATGCACCGCCATGTCCTTCCCTTTTGGAGGCATTGATGAGCTTCCCGAAAGATTGGACTGCCCAAACTTGAGGATGCTTCTGTTAGTCGAAAATAACCCGTCTCTCAAAATTTCCAATTCATTTTTTGAATGTACGAAGAAGCTCCAAGTATTGGACTTTACTAGCTTATCTTTCACCTCTCTACCTTCTTCGATTGAGTACCTTGAAGACCTCAAGTCGCTATGTCTTGATTACTGTAATCTAGAGGATGTGACTATTCTTGGAAAGCTGAAAGGATTGCAGTTCCTAAGTTTCTATAGATCGGCAATTACTCGTCTGCCCAAAGAAATAGGTGAACTAATTGAATTGAGATTTTTAAACTTGACAAGGTGCACTGAGCTCGAAACTATCGAACCTAGAGTGCTTGGAAGATTGGTTAATTTAGAAGAGCTGTATATGGAAGACAGTTTTGATCAGTGGGAGGCTGAGGATGAAGTACGGCAAAGCAACGCGAGCCTGGCTGAGTTGAAGAACATGAAAAAGTTGAGCACTTTGCACATTTCCATCCCTCATTCTGCCTATCTCTCAAGAGATCTGCCATTTCAGAAACTAAACAAGCACAAAATCCTAATTGGGCGCATTTGGGATTGGTCGGGTAAAAACACAGAATCTAGAATTTTAAAGCTCAAGCTGGATTCGGGCAATCTTCTTCTTGAAGAGTGGGTGTCGAAATATTTACGGAAAACGCAAGATCTCCACTTGGATGGATCACAAGATGGCATTGATAGCATTCACGATTTGTGCGACAAAGGATTTCAGGAATTGAAGCATCTTCACGTACAAAATAGCCCCTCATTTCAGTATGTTGTTCGCTCCACAGAGAATGTCGAGTGCATTACATTTACTGGATTGGAATCTTTGTTTCTTGAGAATCTGAACAACTTGAAAAAGTTTTGTCACGGCTGTCTTGCCCTAGAATCTTTCAGCAAATTAAAGATATTGAAAGTGGATAACTGTGGTGAAATCGAACATTTGTTTCCTTCGTCTATGAAGAGGATAATATTGCAACTTGAAGAGATAGAAATAAGCAGTTGCCACTTGATGCAGCAAATTATTGCGGATGTTGAGGTAGATGAAGACGCAGATGAAATATATGATGATACCAAAGTGAAGTCATGCAATTTGCGTAGGCTGACATTACGAAATTTGCCAAAGATGATGAGCTTCTGTAAAACCGCAGACCATTCGGTCGATTTTTTCGATGGGCAACAGGTATATTTTTTGTTTTTGAGATTTTGGGCATGGATGTGCCAGGATACAATAGGACATAGAAAATTGAAGGTAGTATATACAGCCTATATAATTTTTGTGACCTTTATTTAAAAATGAATGGACATATGTAGAATTCCATTATATCCGATTGATTAAAGTGAATGAAAGAACTAAAAAAAATTCAATAGGTGAATTTAATTGTTAATATTCAATAGGTCAATTTGTTTTCCTTACCCCTGGTTGTGTTATGGACCTTTTGTGTGGTGATCAAATCTCCCACAAATCTACATTCTAACCACTTTTTCTAATATTACTAGTAGAATTTATCTGTGTTGCACATGTTTAAATTTTTTTCTTTTTTTTGGTAATAAAATATTCGCAAAAGTATTTATTAGAAATACATCGAGCATTCATTTGTTCATTATTGCTTGGATATAATAGTTTCTGTAACTATCCGCTAGTATAGAATAAAAATATAGGAAACCTTTTTAAAATTATCTTAAAATTATGTTTATAGAGTGACCCCAACTGCAAAAGCATGATGCTGGACTAAAATCATTTATTAAATTAAGTAACTCATTTTCTTGGCTATATGACTAACTCTCCACATAAATTATCTTTTTATGATGAGAAAGGGTATCGTAGGTTCTTATATAGGTAGAATTAAACCCATTGCTGAAATTTACTTTGAGGCCCATGTGGTGCTGCTGCAACCAGTTCATGGATCGTATGGCCAACCATGGATCCTAAATTGATGAACCCTTTTTTGACTTTGGTCCGATAAGTCATCCATTCCGCATTACAGGTATACTAGAATTTTAGCTCATGTTATGCACGGGGACAACAAAATTTTCTGACTATTGCATAAATTTATAATTACTTTTTACTTTCAATCTTTTAATAAGGCATGCTTTTTATTTTTTGGAATACTTTGAAGAAAAATGCCAGACTCAAATCACACATTTCTAATAAATTAAAAGTGTAATTTTAATCGGTTTATCAATTACTAGCCCTTTAAATAATGTTCACTATCATGTTTAATGTTGTTCTATGTCTTTCTTTAACTTAATATGTTTTTTTTTACATAGTTATTTGAAATATTATATAAGACCACAATTAATGACTAACAAAAATTAATTGAGTCTATGCCATTAATTTGTGAAATTTAGAAAGCACAAAGTGTGAGCCTCAATAACTCAGGGATTATAACTTCCTCCTCTTGTCATATATATAATAGAGCCCCGGTAGATAATAAGGTAAATGATAAGTCAAGTGTAAAAGTTCATAAAATTTAAAGAAGTAAAAGTTAAAATTCAAAAATCACTACTTGGCCTTTTTTTTCCGTCATCTTCAAATCTATTCTGTGAGATTATTTCCTTTATTAATATTTCACAGGCAGCGCCTGTTCATGGCTTTTAGTTGTAAGCATTGTGAGATTATGTGGTGTTATTCACTCCTTGTTGTTAAAGAAAAATCGATGCATATGCCTTCATAACGTGATTCTCTTTTTTAAGGTTTCATTGCCCTGGTTGGAGTCCTTGACACTATCTGAACTTCCCAAATTGAAAGAGATATGGAACTCTCAATTTCCTTCAGATGTCAGCAATCTAAAATTTTTGAAGGTAGAGCATTGTGCGTTCCTCATGGGCATCTTCCCATCCAATTTGTTAATAAAGCTACATAATTTGGAAGCCATTATCATCGAAAGATGTCAGGTTATAAGGAAACTAGTTGACCTTGAAGGATTGACAGCTAGTGGGGATGTCAAGATTCTATCACGACTAACCACATTAACCTTGAGTGACTTACCAAGGTTGGAACACATATGGAACAAGAATCCAAGAGCAGAGTTGTGTTTCCGAAACTTAAGAGTACTGAAGGTGCAAGGCTGTGAGAACTTGAGGTTTATTTTTTCTTCTTTCATGGTTAAAGCACTCCAACAAATAAAAGAAATAAAAATAGCGAGATGTAAACTATTGGAGGAAATTATGGATGTGCAAGAAGAAGAATCAAAGAAAGCTGCATCTATGCACACTTTAGAGTTCCCTCTATTATCCTCCTTATCTCTTGAGGAATTGCCAAATCTCATAACATTCTCTTGTGGAACACATCGTATTCACTGTCCAACCTTAACAAGATTGAGGATATCGGGATGCCCCAAAATGATGACATTCTCTTCATTTGAAGGAAAGCAACAGACGATAACAGCTAACACAGGTTTACAACAAGCATTTGGTGGTGTCAACTCTAGCTTGTCCTTGCCTATACTCTTTGATCAAAATGTGCGTAAATATCTCTGGAATTTTCTATTATATATTTATTGTAGAAATTGTTCTTGGTAACTGTAGTCTAATCGCTGATGAAGCAGTTGAAAACTTTGCCTGCATGTCCTTTAAAGCCTCTTGCTACTGCATGCATTTGTTGTTTTTCTATGACGATGGTAATATCGAGTAACCAACTTCATTCTTGAGAATATATTATTGAGCATATTATCATGAGTAACCAACTTCGTCAAATCAGGATTTTTAAGCATTCTTGCTCAAGAAACTAACATATGGTCGTTTCATACAGATTCTTTTTCCGAGCTTGGAGGAGTTGACCATCATGTCGTGTGGGTTGACGAAGATATGGCACAATGAACTTTCTGAAGAATCATTTGTCAAACTAGCATCCATCACAATCCAAGATTGTGAAAATTTGTCTCATATTTTTCCATCAAATATAATAGAGGTGTTCCATAGCCTAAAAATGATTGAGGTAGTCAACTGTACCTCTTTGGAATCATTAATAGGACATGTTGCCGTCAATGCAAAAAAAAGGCCAAAAAGTCTGGTCTTCTTAGACTTAAACAAAGTGAAGTTGTGGGACCTGCCGAGGCTGGATGCGTTAGTGACAAGTAGCTCCCAAGCAACGTTGAGTCTTCCTAGTTTGACTACCGTTAACTTGCGCAATTGCCGCAGTTTGAGATATCTCTTCACATATGATACGTCCAGGACTCTCGTTAAACTTGAGATGCTAGATGTTTCTGATTGCAATAAAATGCAGAAAGTAGTTGCCATGGAAGAAAGTGAAGAGCGAAATTTGAAGGCAATGAAGTTCTCTCGTTTACAAACATTGAAGCTTTGTTCCCTTAAGAGCTTGATTAGTTTCAGCTCAAGAAGTTGTGCATTTGAGTTTCCCTCCCTCACAAATCTCTCAATTTTGGAGTGCACTGAACTCAAGGCATTCATACTTAGGCTGCCAATGCCAAGAGTGGAGACAACGAATGAGGGAACTGCTGGTTCTATTGAAAGTCCACATTCTTTATTTGACGAGAAGGTTTTCCTCTTTCCTTTATCTCAGTTGTATCTTTGCTCATGTGATTTGCTTTCTTCTTTATGATGCCCTGGATACATGATGAACTTTGCTTCAATGCCAGTCATGCTGACTTTAGCCAAGTGATGCTTCTATAGGTTGTGTTTCCCAAATTAGAAGAGCTACTTCTAACAAGAGTTCAATCAAGAGATTTTGTGTAATTTTAACAAATTTATATGTATTTATCACTGAACGACAAAAATTGTCTACTAACATATGTTTTGTTTAGTTTTTAGTGTTCAAAGGTATTCAATTTATTCGAATTTGATTATTTAGATATTTAATTTGTAAACACAATAAAGTATTGATTTTAGAATTATCCTCAATTTGTTCTTTGTGGAAATGTGGCTTTAAATAAACTTCCATTATATAAATCTTGTTATGCTCTTATATGTTAAGTGATAGACTATTATGTGACTACGAAATGAAAAATCCACTATAATATTCAATAGGCCAATTTGTTTTCCTTACCCCTAGTTATAACATTGACCTTCCGTGGTGATCAAATCTACCGCAAAAAGTATATTCTAACCACTTTTCTAATATTACTAATAAAATTTATGTGCGCTGCACATGTTCAATTTTTTTTTTTTGTAATAAAAAATTCATGAAAGTATCTGTTAGAAATACATCTAGTATTCATTTGTTCATTATTGCTTGGATACTATTATGCTAGTGTAGAATAAAAATTTGGGAAACCTTTTTTAAATTAGCTTAAAATTATGTTTATAATGTGACCCAAATTGCAAAAGCATAATGCTTGGCTAAAATCATTTATTCAATGAAGTAACACCATTTTCTTGGCTACATGACTAGCTCTCCAATAAATTAATCTTTTTATGACGATAAAGGGGTATCTTAGGTTCTTATATAGGTAGAATTAAACCCATTGCTGACATTGACATTGAACAGGTAAGTTAGCATCTATAGCTTCTTCTTTTTTTATTCAGCATTCTTCTAGTTCTGGTCAGTGAAGCAATTTCTTATAAACTAGATCATTATTCTGTACCGAAAGTTTAGCAATTTACAATGCAAGAACTAACTCATGATGTTGTTCATTCCCAAAGATTTCCCTAAATTATCGGCATAACAAATTCAGTGCTTGTCGCTCCACACGAGTCAATATTTTTTTCACTACATGCATTATATGTAAATAACTCAATTGCCCTGACGTTGAATTCTTGATATATATTAGAAAAAATTATGCTTTCTACTTTAAAATTATATGACAGGAGAATGAATTTTAGAGGGTGGCATTTTCTAAAAAGAAACAACATACATCTCGTTTTCTTTTCTTTCTATTATTTGATAATGCCTATCCTGTGATTTTCTTTCTTCTTGAAATTAAAGTATTCTCTATTTTGAGGGAATAGAGAATCGGCTCTAATTTATTAAATTGAAAAATAACAGATTGAGTTTCCTAGTATGGAGTCAATGAAGATCTTGCAAATGGATAATATGGAGAAGATATGGCTTGATGATCTTGACTCAAATGCCTTTGGCAAACTCAAGACGCTAGTAGTGGCGTATTGTGAGAAATTTTTATCCATATTTTCATCTTATAATATGCTTACAAGATTTCGAAACCTAGAAAATATAACTGTAACTGATTGTGGATCCTTAGAAGTGGTATTTCAAGTCCAAGAGTTTGAATTTAGTGAAGCTTGTTCTACAAATACTTTTCAATTGAGAGAATTAGTTTTGAAGCGGCTCTCAAAAATGAAACACGTGTGGAGTGGACTTCCTCAAGGAGGTCTTACCTTTGGATGCTTACAATGCATTGAGGTTGCCAAGTGTGAGAGTCTCAAAAGTTTATTTCCAAGCTCGGTGGCCAAAAGTATGACATGCCTCCAAAAACTTTTTGTATGGGATTGTGGGGTGGAGGAAATTATCGCAGAGGAAGACGGAGTAGGGATGAGTGCAGGTGATCTCTTCTTTCCTCAATTAACCGAACTAAAATTATTTAACTTGCCGAAACTGAGGAGCTTCCATCAGAATAGTCATACTTCAGCATGGCCACACTTTAAGCGATTGCAAAAAAGACATTGCGACAAGATGAGGTTATTCTCATTTGCTTGTGAATTCCAAAGCTGCCAAGGTACAACCACCAGCGAAAACCAGCCTACACTCTTTTCTTTTGAAAAGGTACCATCCATGAGTCTAGCTCTTTGCCATTATCTTCATTGGTTTATATGCGCTTTGTTATTTTTCTACAAAAAATTAAAATTGTCACACTTCTTGCTTATTAATGCTCACCATAACACACTTGTGAATTGCTAAGAAATTTGAAGTTTGACTGCTATTAACTATTTCTAGCTCATACTTTTGGTATATAATCTAGTGATCCCAGCTTTTACTTTGAAAAAAATATATATATTATTGAATCAACTGGCATAGACAGTGATGCTTCTAATGAGCTACTCTTGCCTTATAGTTAGGATTTACCTATTTACTTTAATTTGACCTACCTGTCTGCCAAAAGTGAAAAAAGTTTAGTATTATGCTAATTTGGAACCAAGTTCCATATTCGAACATTGTGAACCCGGTTGATAACTGTCCAGTACAATAGATAATTTGCTAAATGGGCTTTGAAAAGCACAAACCTTCTTTATTATTTTTCCAAAACTACCAACTACTTTAATAATCTACCAATATTTATTCCTGGGGCTCACCAACATATTTAAAATTACTAACTTTATTTGAATATACTAAACTTAATGTGATTGGTGTATTAACATTTGTCACGTTAACATACCAAACTGATTTTAGTTCATTGCCAACATTTTTATCTTGTTAGGTTTTGAAAAGTACCAACATTTCCAAAATTATGAACTACTTTAATAATCAACCAATATTTATTCCTGTGACATTTTAACGCTTTTTTTTTGTCAACAGTGCCTTTCAAATCACTATCTTTAATTTAAAATTAAAAAATATATATATTAATTTGATTGTGTTACCAACATTCATCAAATTAAGATTCCAATTGATTTTAGTCACTTGCTAACTTTTTATCTTGTGGATCTTGAAAAGTACTAATATTTCTTTGTACTTTCAAAATCACCAACTATTTTAATAACTACCAACGTTTATTCCGATGGGTCACCAACGCTTTTGAAGTTACTAACGTTTAATCAAAATTACCACACTTAATTTGAGTGATATATTAATGATATACCAACACAATATAAGGTTTTGTTTTTTCACGTACTTAATGCTAAAAACATCCATTTATTGGTTCGGTTTGAATACGTTCTTTTCAGCGTTATATAGCAGTGAACCCATGCATTGCTTATGACATATGGTAAAATAGATATGAGAATAACTGCTTAGAAAAGAGTGCTACATATTAATATGTCATCTTACTATTGAAATACATCTATTTAATATATAAATAATTATAAATAATATAGATTTGTTTTGAGTTTTTTCTACAAACTTGTTGAAATTCATGTGTGTTTACTTTGCCATTTGGATTTAATTAGTTGACAATCGAAATAGCTTAATATCATCAACTTATTACTTTATTTCATCCAAATTCACGAAACATGATTTGATTGAATGGGGCATATCACTAAAAAAAAAACCGTCCCACTTATATAACCCTTCTATAATGGTCATCAATTCTTGCTCGTCTAGCTCCAAATTTTTTCTTTTTAAAGGATAAAACCGGCTAAAAGCCTATAGGTTCTTTAGAAGGACAATTTAGTCATTGGACCATGGATTCCCACAGGTCATTCCACACCTGGAGCTATTGGAATTGACGAGGGAGGATGTTGCGATGCTGCCGCAGCATTATATCTTTGGCAATCTCAAAGAGCTGGCTTTGGGATGCTACCACGATGAAAATGTCGCTTTCCCTTCCGACTTCCTTCTCCAAGGATTCCCCAATCTAGAAGTGCTTGTTGTGGTGTGTAGTTCCTTCGAGGAGATATTTCCAGAAGATGCTCTTGGACATGGGGGAGCGACTCCCTGTGAAGGATTAACAGACGCGGAAAAACCTCTCAAGTCACTTGGAAATTTGAAGGAGCTTCTTCTGGTGGAGCTGTGTAACTTGAGAGGAGTCTGGAAACCTGGCTCCTTGATGGCTGAAATCCTCAAACAGATTGAATATATGTTCCTTTGGCGGTGCCTCAGTTTATCGATCGTATTTCCATCTTCTGCCTCATTCAAGAGATTGACGTGCTTAGAAGTAAAGGCGTGCCCTGGTTTAGTTCATATGGGGACTTGCTCGGCAATGACAAGTCTGGTGCTCCTTACTCGGCTAACCTTAAGAGATTGTGGTGCAATGGAAGATGTGGTAACAGATGATGGAGATGGAGCAGAGGAGATCCCTTTCCCCGAGCTAGAAGAGCTAATACTTGATCGTTTACCAAGCCTTGAGAGCTTCTCCCCAACCAATTGCGCCTTCAGTTTCCCATCACTGAAGCATGTTGTCATCACGCAGTGCCTCAAGATGAATATATTCTGCAAGGGTACCTTGAGGACACCAAACCTTGATAAAGTACTCCTATCCGAAGAGGATGGTGAAGGATGCTGGGAGGGCGACCTTAATACCACCATCCAAACCTTATCGACTTGGAACGATCCACACCAAATTCAGTAACGCAGGTGAATCTATTTGCTTAATTGTGTCTGCCTTAACTCGGTGACAAAAGAAAGAAACTCGCGTTCTTCTTTGAGTTCTATATTGGCTCATATGAAATCGATCTTTCTTAAACAAAAAAAAAAAAAAAAAAGTGTTTGGCTGTGTTCTAATAGAATTGTAACATATTTCAAATATTGGGGGCTTTTGCACACTGACTAACCAATGCATTCTAGCTGTTTGATGAATTGCTTAGTACAATTTGTCAATGCTTCGAAGATTGCGAGGTTTTGTTATAAGGGCCCGTGTGCTCGCCTACTTCTTTGATTAATTTTGAGGAGTATCTTACTAACAATGTTTGTTATTTTCAGGTGTCATGCTCCCTACGATCAAAGTGGTTGCTTTTTATTTGCTAGAAAGTGTCTCCTGTAGTAAGATGTTAAAGCAATCCTTTTGCAACCCGTGCTTTAATAGTGTTCTAGTGCATGGTGTTGATACCTCTCAACATGAAGCCTTTATGCAACATGTGGTGTTCACAATGGGTAGGAGCTTCATTGAATATCTCATTCTTTTTCTAGTTTGGGATGTCCTCTCTGTCATTTCCTTGATAATTGTACTGGCTTAGCATAACAGTTGAGCAAATAATCAATAGATTGTGGGGTGCTCCATCCCTTATTGAATTGTATAGGGATTTTTGAATGAGTGTTGGCCTTTGGGCAACCTCATTTAGCATCAAGAAGTTTCTTTGGAGTTTGGATGATGACAATAGCGGCCGTACACTGACCAAAGGGGGAAGAAGTCCGAGAATCCAAATAAGCATGTGTCCTTGGGGTAGCACATCATAGCCTACATGGAGCCGTTCACGCTAGATGTTTTCATCTCCAAGTGCATTGTCTGGGCTTCACTCACTCACAGGGTCGCATGCAGGCAGGTTGCTATTGTGGTACCAATTCTGAGGACATCAGAGCCTACTGAAGTCTCAATTGGACATTCCGGAATGTTTGGTCATAGGCCAAATTTTGGTAGACCAGTCAAGGGAAGCCAATGTGTACACTGCTTCCTACACTCCAAGAGAGCAGGACAAGTTTGAAGGAAAAATCGAGCAGTAGTTCAATTTCTAATTGACAATGGTATCGATATTTAAGTTTATCTTGACTGTTTTTCTTTCCTTGAGCATGATCTTGATTGTGTGCACAACTCTTAGTAGGAATACACTGACATCTTTGACATTGTTTTGAGAATCGCGAGATGTAGTGTTGGTTCATTTGCTGGTTTAATATAGATAATAGTAACTGTTTGCCTGATAGGAGCAGAATCCGTTTTTGTTTTGGCTTTGTTGAAACATTTACCTTCTGGATTCTTGGATGAGCATTGCGATGGCTATGATAGCTTCATATATCTTTCTCTAATTTTACATGGTTTCGATATTGACTCTTGCTTTTCAAACATTATGGATGTCCATGCCACAATGATTAATTTCATCCAATCTTCTTTTAGCGGACACTTAGTTACAAAATTAGGTCCACAGCTCTTGATAGTGCGAAGTACTATCATCACCTGGATTGGCAAGTAATATCCTACTCAAAGTATCATAACTTAAGTTAATTTAGTTGTCGACTTTTCAGTTGTTTTGCTTCAGTTCATAACATAGAGATACATAGATATTACTTTGCCTGCCTCAGTGACTTGATGATAAAAAATCAATTTACTTTGGTCATTGTATTCTTGTGGAAGATGTGAAACTAAATATGAAAGTGGTGTTTAGTCAATTCTTTTTCTTCTGCTTCTAAGTTTGACTATCTTGGACACAAAGATTAGGCCTCATGGAAAAGTGAATTTGTGTGATCTGCTGCTTTTTGAGTGTTAATTCTTGCCGATTTACTTTGGAGGAAACTAAGAAAAACTTTTTCTGCAGATTTGATGTCATTCTAATATCCCTGTGTCTTTACCACAACAATAGTTATTGCCTAGCTGATGTGAGAATCTCTATAATTTGCAATGAGTTCAAGTCAGAATATCGTCAAACCATCAAAGAGAGAGAAAAATGCCTTGGATCCAGTTTTCTGTAGAATACTTTTATAAAACACTTGCCTGAGCTTTCCGAGATTCTCGAATCATGGTGGCATCCTCATTTTGCTCGATCCTCTCCCTTGGAGGATGAGCAATATATGAGGAAAAAGAGAGATGTCCAAAATCCAATATACTCACAGGTAGAGTCCAATATTGACATGTCAGAAAAGTAATCTAGTTGATTGAAGGTGATCTATTGCTTCATGATTCACCTATTTTAGATGCATTTACTGCAAAAGCATATTATCTAAGTATCACTCAGGTGTGAAGCCTACTGCAATTTCATGTGTTAATCGGAAGGCTAGTATGAAGAAGAAAGGCTCACTTGCTAGTTGCTATTATCAAATAATGTTTGAATTCTGTTCTTTTCCTCTTATTGTAGTTTTAGTTGTATTCATTTTTTTTTTTGTGCTTCATCCTCATAGCTCTTTCCATATGTGCCAAAATGAACTATTCAATTGTTTTTTTAATGGATTAGGAAGTAATATTCTCTATTAGCTGTGAAAAAAAATATGAGTTCTTAGGAATTTGACTATTCAATTGTTTCAAATGAGTTTATGAAATACATCAAATAGTTCACAAACTTAAAAGCACCATATTCATTTCCATGACATGTTTGCACTTATAGTACTGCATATCTCTTAACTAGTCAAATCTCCAGAATTTAACATAATCAATACAAGATTGCGCAGTAAAGTGTTATTTACTCCTGGATCACACTATGAACGTGTCATTTTCCATGCATTTGGGTTCAGTGAAATAAAAGGGTAATCCATCAAGATCTTGTCCATAGCATCTTCTCCTTTCCATTTTCTGCAGATAGTCACAAAGAAAAGTCAGAGTTTGACCTTGCTGCTTCTTAATAAGAATGCACAAGTAGGGTTGAGAAACTTGGTTACTCACTGATGATGAGGAATCTGTTGCTTCCAGGAATGCTATTGAAATAATATTTCACTGTCCCTAGTTTGGAAAACAAAGATCTGTTTTCTAAAAGTGTGAACTGTCCAAAATCTCTCATCAAATGTCCTATTTGATATTGTTTCTTGCCATATCTTTTGATTGCTTTATATAAAGTACTGGGGGTTCTCTTTGTATTTCCTTGAAGTCGTCATCATGTTGTCTACTATGTTCCTGGAGGCACTAGTGAATTGACATACTGTAAAACTTTTTGCCGGAGAATCCATTAGTCATTGAGTGCTTCGACTTCAATACTAGCGAGAACCATGCACATAGAGGGTAAATGCCTTTTCTCATGCATTTTGTAGAACATGGGCTTTTGTGTGTTAATTTGCTTGTCGTTTATTACGGTAAAATTCAGTAAGTCCATAGCAGACTTGGGGAAACTTCACAGAGAAAGAAACAGGGAAAACTTTACTTTACCAGCTTCTCATCAAGGCTATGAAAAGGTGTCTGTCATTCCTAAATAGTTTAATACTCTTCATTCTAAAAAGCCCTTTGATCATTTTGCACATGCATCTTTCAAAAGTTGCCAGTAAAGGAGATGATTATATAGGTCCTAAAAAGTAGCATCATATAAATTTCCACAATGAACATCTTGAATCTAAAAGTGTTGATTATAACATGCTAGATAAGTTCATGTAAATTTCCACGATGAACATCTTCAAGCTAACATACTACCGATCTCTTTTGGCCAAAGACCTAAGTGTTGATAATAACATGCTAGATAAATTAATTTCGACAACAAACTTAGAGCTCATCTTTCTCAATATTCGCATGTTTTTTGCTTGGGATAGGGTGTCTGGTGTTGTCTTGCTCGGCCTCACCATCTCTCTAATCACTCGGCAAAAGAAAATCATAAATGAAGAGGAATGGCCATTATCATGGACTCGCTCGCAATAAAATAAGCAGTGGTGGTGATCATCATCAAGATCCCTTGCAAGCCTTATGGCGACGGAACTCTCAACCTTGATTACAAAGCTACCGTAGACGATGGCAAGCTCAACTCGTGCCCCTATAATCGACCCCACAACACCAGTTATGTATGAATTTCAAATTACTCCCCAACCCGCCATGGCCACTGGCCCCAACGCTCGTTGTTAGTATCTTGGCTATGTCTAAGTCGCAATAGCACGGTCAATGGTGAAAAAGAAAATGGCAAAAATAAATTGATTTTTACTCAAAAAAGAAAACAAGGCGCAGTCTCTTTCCATTGCATGACATCATGTCTAATATATTCTTGTTGGTAGCCTAGTTTGCGACTTGAAAATAATAGGGTGATCTTGGAACATTAGCATGTGATTGGAAAAAATTGATTTTTACTCATTGCAAAACTCCTAAAATAGTATGAAGCATGCAAAATATTACATGAGTTCTCTCATAACATTTTCAAAATCATCATTTCAAAAATTGCTTATATTTCTCACTTCTTTCTTTATATTCAAAATGATTGGTATAAATAGTTGGGTCAATTGAACAAGTAGAATCGCATACCGCCCATACTCCGGTTCAACCTCTGGTACCATTTTTGAAACGTTGCCCCCAATCAAACTCGGAATAGCTGACTAAAAGTCATCTTGTTTCTTGAAAGGTGGGTATACGAAAATATTTAATTTAAAGCCGTCACCTTTGGTTCATATATCTATTCATCAAAATTCTTTAATGGATGACCTCGTACTTAATTTATTAAAATATTATTCGAAGTAAAGTGTAAGTATATATGAAGATTATAACAATGGAGAATTGGCATCGTTACTTTTAACCCACATCATCCTTTCACTGAGCGAGAGGATCCATAAAGAATATGCATTTTAAACATGTGGAAGGAGAGAGACATAGGAGAGTCCTTGCAAACAAGCACTAACTGAACTTCCTCAATTTGATAACAAAAGAAAAGAGTAAAAATAAAATTTACCGTAATTTATGTAAAAGGCTATACTTTGGTACATCCCTAATTGTAGGAAACTTTATTGAACCATGCCTTTGGTCAATAGATTACAAATAATGGATCACCTACGTGCAAATAATGTATCTTATTATGCTTAGCACATGAAACTGCACATGACCACATTATCTAACCAATTCCAGCCTAACTTATTGTGGCTCCATTTACCTCTCAACCTCTTGTAATACCTGATGATCAATCAGATGTTGAAAATTATAGCTCAACTTTCAGCTTGATTATTTTTGTTTAATACATTATGTTATCCTTTTCTAGATCAAGGCATCATCCTCTATATTCTGAATAAAGAACACTAGGTATTTGGTTACTATTTAAAACTTGAAAGAAAATAAACTTCTTACTTCTTCATGAACAAGAGAATATAGTAAGCATTGTTGAGCTCTAGGGAAACTCATCCTGATCATAGCAAATCGTCAATAACCTCAGTTATCTCAATAAGTAGCATCAATTCTATACTTGTTTTATCCATCACAAAACAAGGGATGTGAACAGTTGCATACACATCTTCCCTTTTTTTATTAATAAATTTTCTTAGCACACATTCAAAATCAAGTACAAAATTAATCATATTTATCCAAGTGAGATTTGTAAAGTTATCTCCCGATATTAACGGACATTTGAGAGGAAATTAATGGGGACAATTTATTTTAACAAAAGACATCCAAAATTTTGATCAATATTTATTAAAGCAAGAAAAAAAAAATAGCACTAAGAGTGTCGCGACCTACCTTTTTTGTCTAGAGTGGAAAAGACATAAGTTTAGGGTATTGCCTAAAGAGCGGGCTTATAGCCCTCGTTTAGGTGTGAACTCTTCCAAACCCATACCTCACGCGACGTTGAGATATTTAATTCTAGTTTCAAATTGAAGCTATAATAATTTTTTAATGATGAGTTGGCACTAGTCTATTGAAACCAGCTAAAAGCCAAGTGAGACATAAAAGTATACCTCACTTCCTACGCAATCAGAGAATTTGAAGTTAGGGACTTGATTACACTAATTAATTAACTAGTGTTATTTTGATACTTACTCTTGTTCATTTAAATAGGATGTTTGTCGGGTTGTTTGTATTGATTTTAAACTTATCTACATATAAGATGATCATGCAATGGCGCAATCATTAAAATAACAACCAACAACTAGGAAAACATTAAATAAGTTGCAAGGCAAAGAAAATCTAATGCTAAGAAATAAGAAATAATACCATTTCTAACTAGGGAAACCAAATTAACATATCAAAAGTGCACAATCACATAATAGTTTAAATGAAAATGTGCAAATGACGATAGCATTTGTCTCTAAAAACATTTAAATCCTATGGTGAAGCTATAAGAACTTGTTCAATTTTGAGCACAATTTTTTATCAAGGATTTTCACACATTTTGAGAGAAAACTACTAAAAAAATTTATTTTTAAGCTTTTTCTTAAAAAATAATTTTTTTAAAATTTTAAAATTTTAATTTATGTTATAATATATGAAATAGGAACTTCGGCGGGCCCCCGGGGCCTGGTCTGAATATGGGCTGACGTAGGCTCTCCTTTCTGGGCCATGGACTTTAATCAGCCCATTCAAATAGAAAATCACCGAGCCCATTTCTTTCTAGCCTAGTCTTCCCACTTCGAATCCCCAACATATTACTGACGTTTTTTTCTCCTGCTGCAAAGTTCATTCCCAAAGCTAAACATCAATTCCAGAACAAGCGCGGCTCAACCATCAATTCTCTCAGACTTCAAAACGAGATGACTTAAATATCACACTTGATAGCCTACATATACCAGCAGACGCACGTCGTCACCGTCGCCGCCACCACCATGCTAACGCCATCTCCAGCCACTGGACGAATATCCGCCAATGAGACATCATCAACCACATCACCCTCTTTGGGTCACTACCAATCACCTTTATCTTCCAATACACATTCCACATTCATAATCGCAAGATAAAAGACTGAATAGAGCAGAGATCAGGAAAGCAAGCCAAAGCGCATGACCCAAGAGATTGACGTTTCGGCCGTAGACTTCAACCGATTCCCCACGCGCAAAACATAGAGGAATAAAAACGCAAAGAAACTCTTATGCTCCCACCTAGTTTAACGATGGAAATACCGCTTGACGAGTGACAAGCAGTTTGTGATGATGTGAAATCTGCTTATACGCACTTAAGAACGAATGGAAATTGGCAACGCATGTGCACGGGCTGACTTGGACGGTTGGACCTATTATCAAACATGTGGTGACCCCGGATCGAGAAGAAGACACTGACCATCTTTAGAACTCGAACTCACGTCCGAACTTGAGAGAACCGATAAAAAAAAAAAAAGTTCAAAAAGGACAGATAAAGGCTGGTTGAAATCAAATCCGCAGACAAACTAGAAAATGTCAAGCCTCGGTTTCACAGGTTGGCCAAAACCGGGCAAGGCAGAAAAAGGTTCACGGGAGGGGCGTACAATCGCGAGGGGCTCCCTACCCGACTTGGAGACAGCGGTTAAAGCTGCTCATCACAAAACAAGGGACGCACATGGTTGCAAGCACATCTCTTTTTTCTTTTTCTTTTTTGAGTAATTAATTCTCTTAGCACACGTTAAAAATAAGGTACAAAGTTAATGATATCTATCCAAGTGAGATTTGTAGAGTTATTTCTCAATATTGATGACATTTGAGAGAAAATTAAAGGAGACAATTGATTTTAACCGAAGACATCCAAAATTTTGATCAATATTTATTAAAGCAATAAAAGAATAGCGCCAAGAACAACCGAGATCGCTTCACAGTTACATACCTCGCTCCCAAAGTGCACGAAGTGGGGATTCAACTGAGTGCGAATTAATGTGGAGCTAAGTGCAAGTAAAGATAAGAAAGAATTGCAAGGAAAATGTAAATTGCATTGAAAGGGCAAATTTCAAGGAAAATAAAATGGTGCACTAAGAAATAAATATAAACATAGATTATAGAATTTGCTTGATTGTGGAAAGAGAGAGCTTTACAATCCCAAAAACATTGGTATTTATAAACCAAATATTAAGAATAACCATTCCCTCCTATACGTACAAGAACCACCCACATAACTCCAATTTTTCCACCTCTTTTGCGACTTCCAACTTCAAAGACGAATGCTACAGCGTGCAACATGAGCTCTTCCTAGTTACTTCCCCAAGCTTACCTGTACATTTGCCTTATTTGTTGTTTCCACTTCTCTGTATTTTCTTCCCTTCTCATAACTATACTTCTGATGATAACTTGTATTTTTAAAATTGTTAAATTTTCATCACAGGTGTAGCTTCTCTCTTACTTAGTGCTTATGATTTTTCTTTAATTTCCTAATAAATTTATCTTAGTCAACAAGAGAGTTCCATCTCATCTTTAGTTCATCCGATCGACCTAAATGTGACATTAATGGATGATACGTCAGCATCCTTGCAATTTTAACAAAAGGACTAACTCGATTAAAAAAATATAAATTAGAGATGAGATGTGAGGTGGAGGTGGAGGTGGAGGTGGAGGAGAGAGAAATCGAGGGAGTTCTAGAGAGCGAGGCCGAGATAATAGGAGAGAACCGAGGGCGGAGAGTGAGATCTGAGAGAGAGAACCGAGAGCGAGGCTGAGAGCGAGTGTTCTCCGGTGACAAATACACTTGAAACCTGGCCGACGATCCGTTGACGTTACCCCACTTCCCGAAACAAACCCATGGTAGGTTGAGTTCCGATTCTTTTGGTTGTGCCGACTTGGGGTCGGCTTCCCAAGGATCTCGGCTCGGGGGCGCGCGAGGCAGACAGACGTACCCCGATCTTCGGGCTCGTCCGCCGTCCTATGCCGTGAGCCGGGTAGGGACCTCGGCCGAACCTCCCCTGTTTCGTGCCCTGTTTTGCCGCATCGCGAATTTTGCCGTTTGTCCAGCGCGCATGATTTCCATCCCCCTTAGTGTGTATGCTGCGGCTCTTGGGTTGTTGCTTGCCGATTGTCGTTAGCTTCGGCGTGAGTCGGCGCTCTGTTGGTTCGTTTTCCCCTCTTTAGTCAATGCGACTTACCTGTTCGACGAAACGCCTAACTGAAGTGCGCGCGCTTGTTCTCAGTCCTTCGTCCATTTTGGGCGTTCGTGGTTGGTGAAATGCGTTTTGATAGATCCACGCAGCTGTTCCTTCGCTTCTTACGTTCTTGTTTGGACGTTCCTTTTGCACGTCATGTTTCCGCAAGCAACCGACTCTTGACCAGCGAGATCGAAGGGTGGTGGCGGCCCCGGTCACAGTGATGGCCGTGCAATGATTGAACACGACCGGCAGCGGTACCGGAGCTTTGGTTGAGTTTTGAGTTCCTCTTACCACTTGAATTTGCTCGCGTTATTGGTCCGGTCGGAAAGAAGATGGTGGCGGAGGAGAGGGAAGCGTGAAAGAAAGGAATAAAATGAAAATGAAAAGAGACAGAGGAGGGAGGAGGGGCGACAATTTTATTAAATAAAAAAGTCTCCCTTTTGTCTCTTGGTCACTAGAGTACAAAAGCGCGGCTCTGTATGACCACACGCACAAGATAGGACAAGACGAGAGATAAAGCTAAGAAGAATAAATGAAAAGGGACAAAAAGGGGGCTCTTCTCTGGCCATCCGGATGCGCAATTCAGGTCAGGTTTATATTATCTTGTTATTTTAATTTTTTAATAAAAAATTAATTATAAAGTTTTAGCCAAAAAAAATTAAAAATCTCTTCTTTTTTTTTAAAGAGTTGCTCCAGTCCAATTCTCACTCGAAACCGAGAACAAGACCAAAAATTATTGATTCCGTTTTTATGAAATCAAGAACTGAACCGACGCCCTCAAGAACCGAACCAAATTGGCCAATTCAATCCGGTTCAAGCGATTCTAGGATTGATCGATCCAATATGCTCACTCCTAGTGTTGCCTAGTACATAGATTAGTTTCTATTTACTTGTGATCTTGTAAAGAGTTGAGGGACAAAATCATTCATGGAATCATGAGTCAACTCAAAAAGTTTCAAAAAAAATTCACACATAAATCAAACCATCGACTATAACAAAATATGACTGGACTAAATCAAATCTGAATCCAACCATGAAATAATGTATCATGATCACTTTATTCTGATCGATTTGCAAATGTTTGTTGGATCTTTTAGGTTAAACACTCTTCTCGCTATGAGGAGAATTTTGGTGATTGTGAAAGAAGAATGTCCTAGATTGCGTGGTCATTATCGTTTCCAACAAACTACCAATACAGATTATTTTTAGTTAGCTTGTGCTCTTGTAAAGAGTTGAGGGACAAAATCATTCACGAAATCATCTTAACAAAAATTCACACCTCAATCCAACTGTCGACTATTACAAAATAGGACCACACTAATTCAAATTCAAATCCGACCATGAAATAATGAATCGTGACCATTTTATTATTGTCAATTTGCAAATCTTTGTTGGATATTTCGAGTTAAAATACTTTTCTCGCTATGAAAAATGCCAGTGCTAGAGAAACTCCATACATATAAATTTAGTGACTAATCCTCTTATGATCTTGGGGACTCGACATAATGGGAATTCGTTTATTACGGGTGGGGGGTGGGGGGTGGAGAGAGAGAAAGAGGACGAGGTGTTAAGAGCAGTTAAAACATACGTTGGTGTTTTGGATAGAATCTTGAGGAGACGAAATGAGCCGTGGGGGCAAGTTCTTGGAAATTTATTGTGGAGAAGGACAGATGCCGGAAGGAGTGGATAGGGATCAATTATTATAATATTTTGATCGGGGGAATTTGGGAATTTGGACCCCAATTGAGTAATTATGAATTGGGAAAAAATTAAAAAAAAAAAATCTTTTAGGACTTGAAAAATGCAGCCCATTGTCGTCTTCTTCCTTTTTGCGAAAAATGTCATATAAAAAAACAGAGGGGTTACTTTAAATATAATTAATTTCAGAAACGGCTGATTATATATTCGATTAGCAAATTTAATGTTTTGAAAATTTAGTTCTTCATTTGGTTTCTTCGTGGTAGGTATCTTGAAATATTTATTAATAAATTCCAGAAAATGAAACCTTTAAATTAAAGAGGATGTATAATAAAGTTAAAAGTTGAAAAGAGACAATCCATTGACGAAAGTAGCTTGCCTTTTGCCAAGTCGTGAATCACGAGTGCACCTTTATAGATGGCTAAATGAGGCCATCTATTAGGAATTGTTTGAATATGGATTTGAAGACAACGCACTCGCCACATCCCAAATATGCAAACCATCCACCGAGGGTTGCCTCCCACATGTAAAGGAGGAGATGTAGAGTTCGATTTCTCACCTTCTCGAGAGGGGTTGGAGGTGAGGACATTTAGTTTTAGGTATAAGGTATAGTGCCCATGCTCTATAAAGAGGCAACACGAAATTCTAAGATTAAGTCAAAAGTTAGAGTAAGATAGACCAACAATAAAAAATAAAAAATATATATGCAAACCATGACTCCGGCGATTTCCCTTAGCAATATCACTATGACTACGACCTTGCAAAAGGTCTAAGGAAAAGGAATATGCTTAGGTCCATTAGCGCTAGAGAGCAAGCAAATTATCAAGAATGTTGTGGATTACGAGGCTGTGAAATTATTATATATCATTGGAGAGCATCAAGTTTAAGATAGGATTAAGTGATCCAAGCATCTTTGTGCACTCATCAAAAGTATAATTGGAACTATTGTGCCTATGAGTAAACAATTCACTAAGGCACAACCCCAGCAAAGAAAATAATCAAAGACTTTTCTAGTCACACATTATTGAGAGACCCAATTTCTCAAGTATATATTGTCTACTTTTTGTCTTCAGGGAAACATGGTGTGAAAATATTAAAGTGAATGCTCTCACGGACACCAATTTATGCATTTACATTCCGGCTTAAATAATTTTGCTAATTTTACCTTTATTGTTAAGAATTTTTTTTAAAAACCAGCATTTGAGAGACCAACATGTCATTAATCTTTCATGGTCTAAATAATGCTCTCCCGGATGGATTAAGTCTAATTGCACGTGATGGATAGGGGAAGGAAACCGAGGGACCAATATTTTCATGAATATATCAATTTATCCATTAAATATTAAGCGTCAATCTATATCCGTATCATTATATGAAAAGGGAGATCCTCCTTTTAAAGGTAATAATCTGTCTATTTCACTTATTCCTATGTTTAATGTAGATATAACATTGTAATGATTTGAATGTGATAATTAAAATTTTGAGTAAGATATTCGTAGTTACAAATCTAATAACTTAATAAATCTTTTAGTCATTAAAATATATACTTTCTCACTTTTTTAATCACTTTGAATTTTCAACGGTGGGCATTGTCTCTTTTTTTCTTTGGCACATGCATAAGCTTGTGCCCTCTTTTTCTTCCGTGAGATCGAATGATAATTCTGGCCATTCAAATAAGCATTGGCATTTACTAATAGGCTATACCATGAGGCTATCTAGGGTGCGATAAATTAAAGATCAAAAGAAAATACACTTCAAAATCTCATGGAGGAATTCAAAAGCAAACTCACAACCTTGTGATTGTATTAACTGTCATGCTAATAGCACCCCATTTATTTATGGAAGACGGACACAAAAAAGAAGAGAGCTTCAACCGGGAACGTGAACTCAACACACGAAATTTCATGCTCAATCGTCGAGTAATCGCACGTTCTCGCACGTTCCCGCACGTTCCCGCACATGTTCAATTATCGACCAAGAAACGAGGACGTCGGAACGATTTTGCTACCTCCTCTCTATCTCTCTCCCCAGGGCGATTCAGAGAGTCAACATCCGAAATTTGACCTTATCCATCCTCAACTTTTTCGAAAGACCCATCATGCGTCAAGCCTCAGAAGTCGTCCAAGTTTTTCCCAGAGACTTCCTCCGATATTTCAAACGCGACTGAATACTTTTCTTGGTCAATCCCACATTTGCTCTCTCAATTCCATAGTCTACCTTCATTTCCTGTCCTCTCCTCTTCCTTATCAAAGTTGATACACCCTATGCTGGTCATGGTCATCGTAAACAGATAAACAAAAGAAGGAAATGTCCAACGTGCAATACGCGTCAAAACGCACTCCTGTTATATACGGCAACAAACTTCAACAAGGGCAGGCGCAAAGCTTCGAGCTTGATTCAGTTTCGATATAGCCTCCAAAAAGGAAACAGCTTTTACGTCCCTTTGCTGGGTTTGTTTCGCTGGTTGGGATAGGCAACGTCGTAGCCTCAGATCGAGACGTCACAATCAACCCCACGCGCTTTGGCGTTACTGTCGACTCAAATAAAGGGATAGAGAGGGTGGTTGGGTGCCACAATTTTCACCGGAAGCAATAATTGTGAAAAACAGGGGTTTTCAGAGAGATAGGAAGAGAGAGGAATCGTGGGTGTGAATCGAATCCACGAAGGAGGTGAAATCGGACTTGCTCGAGAGGGAGGGAGGGAGGGAGCATGGGGGTTGCTTTTCGGATGTGAAAGGAGGTCAACAAGCTGTCGGGGGGACCCGACAGGGCCCCATGGGAGGAGTAGGACTCGGCGGAGGAGGAGGCAACAACGCCGGTCCCAACGACGCGGTTGACCACTTCTTCCGAGCTCGCGGTCAACCCGCTCTCTTCTCTCAAATTGAGGTTTGCCTGTCGCCTGCCCATGTGATCATGCGCGCTTTTTTCGCTGCAGAATCTTTTTTTCTTTTTTGCATAGCGATGCGCTTCGTTTTCTTGAGGCCTGAGTCAGTGTTCTCACTTGTCGGTATATTACTCTTGTCGTTTCGCGCGAACCGATGATGTGGCCAGAAAAAACCTGTCTTTCGGAGGATGGTTCGCAGAAAAACTGAGAAGCATTCTTCACAATGTGGATTCTACTCAAACCTCGCTATCTGAACGACATGATGTTAAATTTTGCGCGTGATCTAAAGAAAACGTGGTCGTCTAATTGGAGTTTTCTTCTTGTATTCCTCATTAGACTTGACTTCAGTAAATCTGATTTGTTTTCTTTGAACCAAAGTTTTGGTCTGCTTCTTGAGCCGTGGCCTTTTGGAACTCATGCATTGCATGCCGCAACAAGTTTAATCAGGATTTTTCGTCAGTTTATTCAAAAGGGGCTGCTAAATTAAGACAAAAATCTAACTAAGCCTTGGACTTATACGCAATTACATTAATTACATTGTTCATTCTGCAGAAACAGTTTTTTAACTATCTGAATTGTGTGTCGCCTTATGAAATTTAAATTTGGTGTTGCTGATTAAGCATAGTAGGGAAGGAGCTAGTACAAATTAAGCATATGAACTTTCCAACAACAGATTTCTTGCATTGCATATGGTGTTCTGCATGAGTATCAATCTTGAAATATAGTGCCCACAATTTGTATGATGTGCCGTACTGTCTTTGCTGCAGTTATCCTTATCTGCTTCGAAATTACGTGATCGAGACGTCATGTCAAAGGTGAGCAACGGCATTTAGCATTTTCAGCAGTCTTGTTGTATATCTTGCTACTAGTATGTAGTTTTTCAATTTTGTCTGTATCATGCTTTCACGTGCACCTGGGATCTTCTTGGTTCTTTTTGATTTGGTCGTCACAGAAGAACTTCTCCTTCTTATGCATATGCTTATGCTTATAAAATTTAGGACATCACAGCATATGATGTATGCATTAATGGTTGATCTCTATTATTTGTGTTTTCATACCGGTGTGTTGCTGGAATTACCTTATGACTGGAAGACTGATCTGTGATGCAGAAAACACTTTTAGGACAGTTCTTTCGTATGTTATGTTAGTTTCTTTTTCACTTGTGTGCTTAATATACAGGAAATGTCTTCTGCCAATCTTTCCGTTATATCACTTCAGTTCATGTCCAAACTTGCATATATACTCTTGATCAAGTTTCAGGCTATGTGAGAAACTGAAGTAATATTGTTAAGTAGCTCATAATTATAATAAATGACTGATTCCAGGAGATTTCTGCATGTTTGTGTTTCCACCTTTCTTTGCCCCCCACCCCACAAAAAAAAGAAAAAAATTCAAGCTTGCTTAAAGTTTCTGAACTTTGATCAATTGATTCTTGCAGAGTGACCCAATGGCAGTTGTGTACTTGAGGAAAAGAGATGGGATGCTTGAGGAACTTGGGAGGACAGAAGTTATATTAAATAGCTTGGATCCCACATGGATTGAAAAGATTTCTTTAGCTTATCACTTTGAGACCATTCAGCATTTGGTGTGAGTTTTCCATATATAGTAAAGTACGATTTATCAGGCTGTGTTTTGCCTTGACTATATTATGTAAAACCATTTGTTTGTTTGTTTTCATCTCTTTTCAGCTTTCATATATATGATGTCGACACAAAATATCACAACGTACCAGTAAAGGTGTGTTAATCATTTTAATCATTCCATATCTTTATCCTATCTTTGGTTCTTTTTCCCCTCTAAATCTTATGTTAGAAGCCATGCTTTTTTCTGGTTATGCATTAACAACTTTAAAGGTGTGTCAGTCATTTTGATCATATCTTTGATATCCTTGTCAGATTTTCACTAAAATTGTTTCTCTTTTCTTTTTTTTTCCTTATATTTGGTTCTTTTTCCCCTCTAAATCAATATGTGAAGCTATGTGCTATGCATGGCCTTTCCTGGTTATACATTAACAATGTCTCCGACTGCATTTCTACGTCACATTTTAGTTAAAAAAAAAAATTCTTCCTATAGGTCTTAACTAAAAATTATACGAAAATGCGGAGACAGTTTGCAGTAAAATGGGGAGTGGTCTCAGATCGATTGCCGAGTTTCTCCAACTTATTTGCTAGCTACTTTTACTATGGTTTTGAATCCGCTGAATTTTTGGTTTTGTCATGAAGTCAGAATATATAAAGATAAATGCTCATCTTTTTCTTACCTTTGATGTTCAAATGTGGTTGGATGACACTTTTCCTGGGGTGAATTGGCATTGGTTGTCTTGTAGTCTACAGATTGTTGCATCCTTGGAATTCTGGAAAAACGGAATGAATGCATTGGACAATCTTATGTTTGCGTAGGAATTCAAATGTTAAATGGCAATTAAGTAATCATGACTTGCAATTACCCTTGCAATCATGCTTATTTGTGAAATATTTACTAGTCCATTCTGATTACTCGTGTCTCTATTTACCTTTTGTCTTTTTATTTGAGGAAGAAGAAATCTCAATAGTATCTTTAATTGGGATTGCATTGCAGACGTTAAAGCTGAGTGACCAAGATTTTCTAGGAGAAGCTAGCTGTGTGCTGTCGGAGGTACTTACTCCCCCGGTCACATTATGAACGTGTCCTTGTCCATGCACTTAAGTTCAGTGAAGTGCAGGTGTAATCCATCTAGATCTTGTCCAATGCATCTTCTCCTTTCTATTTCCCGCAGATCATCACAAAGCAAAGTCGGAGTTTGACTTTGTCGCTTCATAATAAAAATTCACAACTAGGCTTGAGAAATCTGGGTACTCTGACTATCCATGCTGAGGAATCTGTTGCTTCCAGGACTGCTGTTGAAATAAGATTCTTCTGTTCCCACTTGGAAAACAAAGATATGTTCTCTAAAAGTGTGAGCTCTCCAAAATCTCTCTTCGAAGGTCCTGTTTGATATTGTTCCTTGCCATATCTTTTCATCGCTTTATATCTTCTCCGGTGTTACCTTCTCTTAGGATCCTTTCCTGAGAATATCAAGAGTAGTTGAGTCTGGGGGTACTCTTCCTATTTGCAAAACCGAAGTCATCAACAACGACTTGAACCCTATTTGGAGAACCTTATGTCTAAGCATGCAGCAATTCGGAAACAAGGCAAGTTTTACACATAGCCTGTCATCATATTGTCTAATATGTTACTGGAGGCACTAGTGATTTGACATTGTAAGACTTGTTGCAGGAGGATCCATTAGTCATTGAGTGCTTTGACTTCAATACTAGTGGGAACCATGCACTTATAGGGTAAATCCCTATTCTCATGCAATTTATAGTGCTTCAGCTTCTTGTATGTTAATCTGCTTCATTACAGTAAACTTCAGAAGTCCATGGCAGACTTGGAGAAACTTCACAAAGAAAGAAATGGTGCAAATTTTACTTTACCAGCTTCTCATCACAGCCGTGAAAAGGTGTCTGTTCTTTTTAAATAGTTTTGTGCTCTTCATTCTGATGAGCCTTTTGATCATATCTAGGACTTCTCTGTTTAGGTTCTGAAGAGTCAGCTTTTTGTGGATCAATTCTGTGAGAAGCAACTATACACCTTTCTTGATTACATATCAAGTGGTTTTGAGCTCAATTTTATGGTTGCTGTTGACTTTACAGGTAATCAACCTTTGAAAATTTGTTTATCCTAAAGAACTCTATCTATTTGTTGCTCGATCTTATTTGGTTCTGATGCTTCTGGACTATTCAGCTTCAAATGGAAATCCCAGAAATCCAGATTCTTTGCATTACATTGATCCTTCGGGAAGATATAATTCCTACCAGCAGGTAAGTTTAAATTGCCTTCTGAACATGGTCCGTTGTCAGTTGACAGCTTTTTCTGTCTTAATTACCAATTGATGTCGTAAGTCTATCCATTGAGTAATTCTTGTTGCTAACATTTTAGGCTATAATGGAAGTTGGACAAGTGATACAGTTTTACGATTCAGATAGAAGATTTTCTGCATGGGGGTTTGGTGGAAGGACATATGGTGGTACCGTATCCCATTGTTTCAACTTGAATGGAAGTCCAGATGGCTATGAGGTAGGTGAACTGAATTTGCAGAAACTTTGGTATATTCGCTTTCGGATAACATCTAAAATATCATATCCAATCCCATAATTCTGAGTTAGAATTCTTTATTGATAGGTTGAGGGAGTAGAAGGCATTATGGCTGCTTATGCTGGTGCTTTGCACAATGTGGCCCTGGCAGGACCCACTTTATTTGGTCCAGTGATCAATAGGGCTGCTCAAACTGCAGGCCAATCAATCTCTTACAATTATAGCAAGTACCACATTCTGCTCATAATAACGGTAAAGTAGGAAGAAACATTTAATCTTTCTTGGATTTTATATGTTTTTCTATGCAACTAATAGAAATCGTTTCTTCTTGTTTAGGATGGAGTTCTCACTGATCAACAAGAAACCATGGATGCATTGGTGAGGGCATCAGATCTTCCACTCTCAGTTCTGATAGTTGGAGTTGGGGGTGCTGATTTTACACAAATGGAGGTAGGTTTGTTTTCTGTCGTTTAAGTTAGACTTCCTATTATGTGACATCAAAATATTTCTTATAGAGGATGTAGAGAACTTAACGGTCTAATTTTTGTACTCCTGTCAGAAACTTGATGCTGACAATGGAATCAGATTAGAAAGTTCTACTGGTCGTGTAGCCACGAGAGACATTGTACAGTTTGTTCCAATGCGAGAAGTTCATCGTGAGTTGATTTTCTCTTGACTTTTTTTGTTCGTTTGCCTTCAACAGTAACTTACATGAAATGATAATGTCATTGGCAGGTGGGACTATATCAGTGGTTCAAGCTCTTCTGGAGGAGCTTCCTGGACAATTTCTCACCTACATGCGGGCTAGAAATATAACACCACGCACCCAAATGCCTCTTTGAGCAGTTCCCGGCAAAGCTTCATTCGTGCTGAAGTTGCTTGAACACCAGAAAGATGAACGAAGGAATAGTGTCCATGCTTGATTTTTGTACAGGGGCTACTGAAAGGTTGAGATTCTGTGAATATCTCTCTTTTTTCCTTGTCAATACAAGCTTCTTTAGAAAAGCTAAAACTGGGAAGGGCAGAAGCAGTCTGAGCGCCAGAGCGTGGTTTCTTTTAAATTGCTAATCATGCCGCAAGTATGTGCATATGATTGACAATTTCATGAATAAAAGTTTAGTTTAGTTTTGCAGTTGTTCCTGTAGTACCTCTGTGATGAAGAAAAACTTCAGAATAAATATGGAACTTTATGCCCGTGGGCCGTGTCTGAAAAGAGTACGTACACACACATTCATTGTTACCCTAGAGTTAAGATTGGATCATTTACCATCTACGTACACATATAAAAATAGATATCCCTTTCACCCTAAATGGAGAGGACTGATTTATTTATTTTTTAAAGATTTTGACAATATTGGGGAACCTAATACGTCCTGATAGCCCATATTTTATATGAAAAAAAAAAAATGATGGTACAGACACTTTCAACTGCTGGAGAATTTAGCTATGACAAAATGAATGACTAAACCTACATCTATGTCAATTTCAAGTACTTTACTTTCGAGCAGAGGAAAACAAAGCCTTACCGCTATTTCACTTTTAAGTACATCTATTTTAATTTCAAGATTTTTCACGGCTCATCTTTCTTATTACATGCTTCACATAAAACGAAGCGGGTCGAATAGGTTTCATGCTGCTTTGGCCTATGTAAACTATTAACTGTTGAAAAGGCTTAAGATTGGAAAAGATCATTCAAAAACCAAAGTGCAAGTATCCATACCATAGAATGTAATCAACTGCAAAGTGATTAGGAAGCCAATCAGTCTTGATGTGGTTATTCTCGATGAGAAAGTGCATGGGATCAACATAATTCTATATTTTCTAATTATTTCATTCATCAATCGATTTTCATTTAGTTTTTGTCCATCAATTAAGAAAGAAACTTCATCATTGCAGTTGTTAATTGATTGATGACAAGGCGCATTGAAATGAAACCTTTTTATAGAACACCTAGCCTAACTATAGTCCATACCGCTCTATATGAAACTTGCCATTGATTTGGAAACATAAGATTATATCATAAACCACATCATTTTTTAGCATAAGACACTTTGTGGTGTATCATGATAAAATGAAAATATTTAATGATGGTTTACGACAGCCGACAAAATGATATCATGCTACTTGTGATTTCATAGATATGCTAGTTAGTCACCAGTTAGCAACTCCACAAAGCACACGGGCAGCACATTCATTGTGCCCAAAGAAAAGAAAAGAAAAAAATACTCCCAAGAAGACCAATGAGGCAACAACATCAAGTATTAATTTCCTATCAGTTGTGTTGATACCTGGGAGTATCAGATAATCAGAATGAAAAGCCTAAACAAAAGAGGGCTGACGAGGGGTTAAGACAGCAGCCGCAACAAAAGGGAAATGCATTAGCAGAAAGGAGTGACTTGCTGATGGATGGTAAGATGAGGTCTTTCTTCAAGTTTTGGGTGAAGTTGGTCAGTACAAGAATGCTAACCGCACCACAAAGTAAGGACACAGTGACACAATTGAACTTGAGGAACCGAAGAACAGGCTGCCAATTAATCAGGGACTTTGACATGCAGTCTCGTCAAAATCTTGTTGATTCTTACCGGCCAATACGCATCGATCTTAAAGATATGATGCTTTAACTTATTTGTCACACAATCACACAAGTATATAGAGAAAAAACACATTGTATATCAGCAAGTGCACTGGACATCCGAACCAGAAATCTAGATGACATCAATAAAAGGAAAACGGTAGGTACTTGCACTGCAAATAAATTCACAAAATTTATCTATGGTTTCATATTAATGCTGGCAACTAGTAATTTTCTGCTTAAATTGATAATTTTCTAATTCGCATGACCACTCTCCTCTATCAATTCTACTGTTCACTTACGAAAATAATATACTTTGACGAAAAAATGAGAGAATTATTATACAAATCAGTGAAATTACCGATGGAAAGGACAATTGGAATCCATGAAAAGATTGTCATGGGTCAAAATAACAAAAAGTAAAACCCAAAATATCTGAACACCTCCTAAATGCTGATGTTCAGTGCTAAAAAAGTGAAGCCCTGTACATCTAACTAAATCTCTTCTGTTGCATAGGATGCAACAAGGTGGGTAACCACACCAAATATTTCAAGTCATTGATGTATTATCCTCTCTAGGCCTAAATACAGCATCAACCAATTACTTTGAGGGACTTCAGAAAATGAAGGTGAAGAAGATGAGCAGCAGTAACTATAGTCACAGTGCCCAACATCATTCTCGACGGACTTTAGGTTTCTTCTGTGAAAATGACGATCTCAATGATAAAGGAACAATGATCTCGTAGATATTCTGAATGAGTCCTTTATCATACTTGTTTTCCTTAACAATGGGCTTAGCATCTTCCAAGGGTGATCTTCTAAAGAAAGCCCTCCATTTGCTTTTGCGAGGCGACACCTCACTGCTCATCCCATTAATACTGGCTCGGAGTGCCGCGGTGCTCGCTCTTGCTTCATTCAGCTTCCTCTGCCAATTTATGTACTCTTGCCACTTGAAAGTCTGCAACCACATGTAGCAACCGGACCATATTCCATTATCAAATGACATCTTATGTTTTCAAGGGTAAAACTCTGAAATTAGTATGTTAACAGGAGATGGAACCAAGCACATCTAAAATCTTAAGCTAACGATGGATGAGTTACTTAAACTAGTAAGATCGAGCCTTCATTGTTCGATTAAGTCTTGATGAGCTCAACATTAATCTCTTCGCTCTTTGACTGACAATTTCTATATTTCCAGTTTCTCTCCCTTTAAATGATGCAGTTTTCCATGATCTCCAGGTGGAGGCCAAAAAAAAAATTCTAATGTAGCCTACAAGCAGACCAAAGTACATCACTTCTCGCTTTTTCACACTTCTTAGTTCATGATTCTGAACCAGGAAACTTCATTTAGGCTGAGGATAGAAGATCATTGAATAGAATTCAGTAACAACATATTCTGCTCAGTACAAAACAAGTCAAGGGCATTAGGAAATCAGCAGAGTATTAGCAACACCAACCTCATTAGTGGTAGTGTTTGTGAAGCAGAGGCTGGCATGGTAGCCAAAGAAACCTGCCAGTAGCAGCGCAACTATTGCAAGGAACACCATAAGCAATATTTGAGTATCATAGGATCCAACAAACCACTGTTTCGAACCAGAGATTAAAACATTAAAAAAGGGAAAAAAAATTGACTGAGGAGAACACAGATGAAAATTATGAAACCACTAGCACTAAAACATCAAGAACGCGGATTGAAAGAGATGATAACCACATAACAATTCTCAAAAAGAACACGAAGTGGAAATCAGATACCAGTTGAATATGGTATGACAAAGAAAAAGATACAGTAATGGAAGAAAATGCCATCTCAAACCCCAACATCCCCCAAAAAAATTATTTATTTATTATTTAAAGAAAAAAACACCAAGCCCAATCAACTACCATAATCCAACAGAGAGGTAAAAATTTGCATTGACAATAGTCTCAGACAATTTCAAGCAACCACAATCAACCCCAATCCTAACCATAATTAAGCACCAAAAATTGTGCAAAGAGACCTGTTATAGCCTCTATTTATGCAACCAATAACATCCCAGAAGAAAAGGCATTAAACAAAGGATCCAAAAATCAGAAACTTCATAGCACAGCAGTCGTTTCTACCATTCTCTATTCAAAATTAATGCTAATTAACTCATTTCCTGTACATGTGATGAACTGCTACTTCAGATCCCTTAAAAGTAACATACAGGCGATTATCAACTACTATATTATTAAAACATTGAATATCTGAATTGATGATAAGGCAATAAGCGCCATCATTAACTTGCAATATTGTAAGGCCAGAACACATCACTAAAGTCAAATCCAACAGCAAAAGTGGACTTTCTTTTCAGTTGTAGGTAAGTAACTATATGATCATTCCATCCATGAAGAAGTATCTTAGAGCCGTTTCAACTCCAAGGAAGAATCAAAAGGATATATGTCATATTTCTCTGAGTTCTTTAACGTAACTCGGACACATTGAAGAGCAAGAGATTTTTTGAACAAAGGCTTATTGACATGATCATAAACAATCAAATAAATACTAACCTGAAGCACATGTGGAGCCAAACTACGAAAAGAATTTTCTATGCCATAATACACTGCAAGAAAGAAAAGCAAATAAATCTAAAACCCATGATTGATCAACAAACAAGACATATAGGCCAAAGCATATGTACCAGTTAGTATATAGATTACTCTAGATTCCTTCAGCTGTCCAGCAAGAACCAATCCAATGGCAACAGCCCCATATACACACAGTAGAAAATGCCTGGAAAAAAGTAGACAAATGAATACACACAAAGTTAGCTCATGTATAGCTGTTAAGGCAGAGGAGCTCTAATCCACTTCTAATACAACTTATGTGAGTAATCAGCATCTGTATTTTTAAGCTTAGAGGAATATTCTCTCATTATTTATCGGAAGCTGTCTGTGACCAGTGATTTTATATCAATTGAACACAATAATCGTTGCAATTCATCAGATAAAGAGAACATGGCATCTTACACCACAGTGATCATTTACGAACTGCAATGGCTCCTAATTTAAGCTTAGACCTTTACCTATCTGGGAATAAAAATAAGCTTAATCTAGACAAATATGACAATATAAAGTTGCCATGCCGTTTAATTCAAAATTATCAATGTCGTGGCTTCTACAACAAAAAAAATACAATCATGACACATCCCAGCGTGACCACTCTTGAAGATTTTCTTTGACCAGAACCATGCACAAGCTATATCATTAGATGCTTAAGTTCTTAAACATCAAAAGAAGCCTGCATCAGTCCTTTTCTTTTGGTAGATCAGAACTCTTTGTTTAGTAGTCATGTTCAGAGAAGAACTCAAGCTGAAAACCATATGTTAAATCTATTTGCTCTATCTGTTCTAAGGATAGGACGTGGGAATATTTGGACCTTCACTAAACAATGCACACATATTGCCGCCATTTATGTGAAACTCACCATAAAAGAAAAGCCATGAAGTATCGAGTATTTCTCTCCCCTATACAATTATTCTGCATGAAAATACCAGCACATTGATAGTGATACCATATTATATACTTCTCAAGGAATAAATGAAAAAGCAAGGCGTACCATCCACCCACAATGATGGTCAAATCTTGCAACACAGCGATCACAAATGCTGCAATGCTTGGACCTGGCAGGTCTGGAGCATCAAAACATAGTGAATAGCTACACAAAGCAAAATATTTATCTTGACAGGGATAAGAAAAAAAAAACTCACTTTGGAATTTTGCAAGTTGGACATTCTTTCTCAGAGTAAATAATATCATCATAGGGGTAAGCGGCAAGATATTGAGAGACATTGTCATCCTTTACAGTCCCTGGATCAGAAAAGCTGGTCAATACAAAGAGAAGGAGACCAATGCCAACTGCCAACAAGCTCATGTGCCTGCATTAACAAGGAACTGCTAATCAATGTCAGGCCATGTCATTAGCCTCCAACAAGAAACTGTAATACTTGTAGAAGAAAAAGAAACAAGAGCCTTTATATCACCTAGTCCAATACTAGTGAGCTTTACTGAAAATGATACCCACTGTTAGAACTAAGGATAAAACCGCAGCAACCTAGTAGACTCATCATCCTATCTAAAGTCAAATCCAATCTATAGGAACAAGCAGACTGATGGCTCAGCTCATGCAACCAAAGGAAGGAATAAATCCTGATTCTGTGAAAGTCTGAAACATGATCTAGATAAACTTCAAAGCAAAGAAAGAATTCCATTTAATCAGAGACAAGGAATAGCCAAGGTTAATCCAGAAGAAAACCAAAAAAGATATCCAATACATATACTAAGGAGCCAAAACCCAGGAATGCCAGAAGCTAAATGCATGATATGTATATAAAGAAAGCACAAAATATCAATTGGTAATTGACCCCATGCAACAAATGAAAGAAGAATCCTGATTTTGCGGAAAAATGAAAATCCAGAGAAATCGTAAGCAAGCACAAAATATTCATCAAGTAAGAAGACAATCAATCTTCCTGCTTACAAAGAAGTGAACAAAAGGACCTCCAAAGCTGGAACTCAGATATAGCAGGAGCAAAATAAATGAAAGAAGAATGCAAAAATGCTTTTCACATGCCACAACATTTGTCTTCAATGTAAAGAGCCAAATATTCTTTTTCTTTCCAAAGAATAGATTCCTTCAGTCTTGTGAAAGCCTAAATTCATGAAACAGCCACTTCCCATTTTCTGCTTTTCCAGAAAGTTATTTGCACTCATTCATATCTCTCCCAAAAGCATTTGTTTTCCAAGCCATCCACGGGGCACCTGACCTTCAAGAGTTTCCATCCAAAGATGGATTCTACATTAAATTACTCTACCATTGAGGCGCACAGAGATCAAGAGACTCGTGGGTATGCATATTCAGATAAAGGCAGGCATACAACTGGCAGGAAAATTGGTTCTTCATAAGTTCTAGATCATTTTCAATGTCAATACCCCAAGCTCCAAATGAAAATTTCCACCTCAAAGACAATCAGAAGAATGCAAGGACACCCCAAACAAAAATCACACAGATGACAAATAAAGCCAAAAATATTTCCCACCCAAGATGATTGGGCTATCAAACCAAGTGTTCGTCCTTGATCATACCAGCTAATTGACTAGCACCAGATATTGTATAAATCCTTTTGAACAGTACCTGTGAATTCCACTAAATAATATCCAGGAATATAGCTGAAGCATGATTTTGCCACGATGAAATAAGTTCCTCCAACTATTGCCAAGTATATTATCTGCAAACACGCAAATCACAACCACAAAGTCTGTTGCTATTAGAGGAACACTCCAAAAAAACAAAAGCTACCAGTTGCAAATTGCTGCTGCTAGAGACAAGATTTCACAGAAATGCAGAAAGCAGAGTGTCGCTGCAATTTAATGGCAAGAACACTCTAAAATGAACAATACATTCAATAGCACATAAGTCACAACCCAACACTACCTACTAAAAGAATCCCATCTCAGACAGAAAAAACTGTAACATTCTGTATATAATCCATCCACCTTCACTGCCATATACCAAAAGGGTAATCCCAGTTCCTTCGCTTAAATGCAAATCATCATCGGCTAGGAGTTCCAATTCACTACAAAAATACAGAAACCGCACTCCATTTCGGGTAAACATCAAAGGTGAAAGCATGTGAAATTGCATAAAACTCAACATTGCGAGCGGAAGTCTAGACTTCAACCACCAGAAAACATTCCATTTCCCACTTCCAAATTCAAAGACACGCATGACCACAGGCGATAGAAGCTCCAAAATCAAGCATTTCGGAAACAAGCGGTTCCCCGCCTACGATTCCAACAAGAATCAAGAACTGCACATCATGGGTGGGGGAAAAGAAAGAACTTTCGCAGCAAGCAAGAACCTGCAAAATAGGGTTGGGGCGATCGCAGCAGAACCGCTCCACCTCCAGAATCGCATTCGTGCCTCTCACTCCAAACAGCACCCCAACACACCTCCTTCAAATAAAAAAAGAAAAACCCATTTGAGAATTCGATCCAAGACGCGCGATAGAACCAAGGAAAGTAGGCTCAGAGAGAGAGAGAGAGAGTACAGGAAGTAGTCGTAGGCACCGACGGTGAGGAAGTGGTGGATGGAGGCGATGGGGGTGCGGCGGAAGATGGGCCACTGGCCGCACAGGAACGAGACGACCACCACCAGCGTCGCCAGCCCGTGCAGCACCAGAACCCACTGCACCGCCATCTCTCTCTCTTCCTCTTCAGCGAGCGAAGCTCGGATCGAACTGGTCAAAAATTCATTCGAGGGACAATCTCCGTCCGACGAAGACGGCCGGCTTTCCTGCGGGAAATCGAATTGACGATGTGTTTCGATCGATGGCGAATCGGGATGAAGGAAATGGGACCCAAAGACGAGGAAAAGTCCGACCGTTTTGTAAAACGCTAAAAGAGCGGCTCAGCGTCCGAACGTGCTTTGCACGGTCATATATCAAAAAAGCACGCATTTTTACCGGTATTTATTTTCCTGTAGGTTATTTATATTTATTTTTGCGGTTTTTACATATTTTTATTTGGTTTCTCGACTATCGAGTGCAAAAAATACAAAGTTTAAAGAATTTTTTAATTTCTTACTTTTTTCTCACTTACGTATAACGTGCGGCGCTGACAGGCCTCATACTATTTAATCAAATTTGCACAGGAATTTTTTTATTCAATGTCCTATTTCTATACGACCTTTTCATCCGATTTTTATGATGGCTAAATTAACATTGAAGGTCTTCCCTTAACTACCATTTAGAATTTAAGTAATAAATTAAAGCCCATGGCCTTCCCGAAATAATTTAAATTGAGTGGGTTTTAAACAAAAAGGCCGGTTTTTTTTACAGGAATTTTCTTTCTCAATCTCTCCCATTTGTTTCTTCCGCAATGAAGCCAATAATTGCAAAACCTTACTATTTTTCTAGGATTAATTGCAATATGCATATTAATTCTTGAATGAGCGAATATCAATATCGCCGACAGCCTGATATTACACAAAATGCCAAAGCAAAAGTTCGATGATTAGAGAAGAATCCCTCCATAGACATGACCGAGAGACAACACCATTTGAACCGAGAAATGAAAAATCGCTCCTTTTTACTACTTTTTCTGGTTTAACATAGCGACCCAAAAAGGGTAAAAAAAAAAAAAAGAAAGAAAGAAATTGCAGACGTATATTGCAAAGATCAAACCCTAAAGTCCTACACCAAGATCGAAGAAGAACCCACCCAAAAATATAAAAATTCAAAGAAAAAAAAAAAAGAAATTGAAAGAAGGAAGGCGGAGAGATGGCAAAGGCCCCTAGAATTCTTGAGAAGCGGACCCGATGTCGCCCTTCCCCTTCCCGCCGGTCTTCTTCGGCAGCAGCGTCTGGTGGATGTTGGGGAGGACGCCGCCGTTGGCGATGGTCACGGAGCCCAGGAGCTTGCTCAGCTCCTCGTCGTTCCTCACCGCCAGCTGGATGTGGCGCGGCACGATTCTGTTCTTCTTGTTGTCCCTCGCCGCGTTCCCGGCCAGCTCCAGCACCTGCAACGGCGCACCGAAGGTTAAAATCGAGAGAGCGTCGGCGAATTTCCACGAAAGAAGATAATGCATTTCGGACGATTACAGGTAAACTTTCAGCCGATAAAGGGTTTCATCGATGCGAATCGAAGTATAGCTGAAGATCGGTTTAATCGGAAACCCAAGGAAAAGCATTTCGATCGAATCCGCCGCCAGAGGAGGCCAAAACAGTTAATAGAGCGTCCAAATTAAGTGCGGAAATCGCGACAAAACTAGGCAAAAGCCATCGAAATCACTTCCACTGGCTTAAAGAACGGAGGAAATCGCACAGTAGTCGAAAAGCGGATCTAGAAAGCAACAGCCGATCGGCAAAAAGAAACGAAAAAGCCGGAACGAGAGACGGATCGGGGAGAAGATACCTCGGCGGCGAGGTACTCGAGGACGGCGGAGAGGTAGACCGGGGCCCCGGCGCCGACGCGCTCGGCGTACTTGCCGGCCTTGAGGAACCGGGCGATCCTGCCGACGGGGAACTGGAGGCCCGCCTTGTGCGACCTCGAGACGGACTTGGTGGCCTTGGGCTTGCCCCTGCCCCCCTTGCCTCCTTCCTTCGAACTCATGCTCGCGTGCCGCGGAGAAAGGAGAAGATCAGAAACCCTAGATCCGCCGGAAGCCGGAGATTCTCGCCGACGGAGGAAACGGTTAAACGGACGGACGCCGAATATGTGAGAGAGAGCGCGGGTTTTGACTCGGTGATGAGAGGAGCGATGGAGGGTGTGGATTTTATAGGTGGCGAGGGGGCGATCCGATTGGCGGAGAGCGGGGGTGCCGCGGATCGCCAGCGTGGCACGGGGGGCTCGCTGCTTTTCGTATTTCCCGCTCTCGCGGGGGGAAAATTTGGCGAGAGGGAGCTCGTTTCCTTTCTCTCTTTTGGAGCGACTCTGTGGAAATTCTTTTGCACTTTTTCCCTTTGTCCGAAGCCCAAGCCAAGCCAAGCCTTTTGAATTTAAAAATTTACGGACTTATTCTTTTTTTTTGGTCGCAAAAAAAAAAAAAAAATTTGTAATGACTTGAAACGATGGAAATTAGATAATTTTTCTCCTTGGAATAAGTGTTTTGAAAATACATTTTCCCACAATTCTAGATATAAAAAGTAAATTTAATCAAAAAATTTCTATCCCAGCGTTGCATTTTCCCTCCCTCACTTCTCTCCGTAATTAAATATAAAGTTACAGATTAATATTATGAAAAATTTTAAATTGATACATCTGTAATAAATTTATCCCAAATTAACCTATCAACTCCTAAAAACTTCAAATCAATACATCTATAACAAATTAATCATTCATTAGTTTTTATTATATTTTATTATTAAATTACTGAGTTGGATAATATATTATGTATTAGTTGATGAGTGTACTAACTTGGTTTTTGCCTTCCGTCTGTCACAAATTTACCGATTTATGTTTGTCATTGTATAAATCTAATTTAACGAAAATTAACAGAGGGTAAAATTGTTATAAATGTTCTAATTTAGGGTTTTTGTGGTAAATTTATCACAGATATACTAGTTAAAAGTTGTTTTTATTATCAAAAAATTAGTTTGTAATAAATTTATCACAAATCTATTTGTTTGGGGTTTTTGTGATATTAATTCTAAAATACTTTTGCGGCACTCGTATTTGGGTGATATGGATCGCTTAATCCACAAATTTTCATGTATTTTTCGTTTCTTTTTCATTTTTGGGTTAAGAGCAAGTGAATTTTTCCGTATCTTTTCTAAAATTAGAGTTCGTGAGTGATTTTCTTCGTTGAATGCTTAGAATCGTCTTTGACAATTCGATTGATCTGAGTTCGCAAAATGCCCATTATTTAACAACCATTAGATTCTCATAATTTAATGACCATTGTTCAATTAAAATTAATTTCATATCTAATTCTTCCGAGAGTAAAATGATATGGGCGAAAATAGACATGTTCGAGTGATCCGAGCAACGTTCTCGAATTGCTTTGTTTGACTTGATTTTGAAATTATTTTGAATCACGTGTAATGCTGAATAAAATGCCTAATGGCCACTAAGATAAACAATGTGCATAATAAATTGTTTATCTTTTTCTATATTTTACACCCATTTTTAGATATGTTATGATTAATTATTCAATTTATCGTCTCTTGTGTAACTCTAGTTTGTATTTAGGGTATGTTTGATAATCATTTTGTTCTTGTGAATAATTTATTTTGGAAATATTTTAAAAAAAAATATTGTTCATTGAATGAATTTCTAAGTATTCGGAGGTTTTTGGTAACTTTTTTTTTTTTTTTGGGTAAGGAGGTTTTCGGTAACTATTTAAAACTCATATTCTCATAACAGAGATATGTTTAGTATGACCTTTAAATTTTGATTGTTAAATAATTTTATTATTTTTTTCATTTTTCCTTTTCCTTCTCTTCTTCTTCCTATAGCCGATCATTAGCCTCGAGGGAGCCTCACTCAACCACTAATGAGATTGAACCTTGCCCAACCATTATGAGGTCAACCTAGCTAGGGGCTGACGAGATTGTTGAACCTTGTCCAACTAATTACTGGCCATTGACTAGCAGAAGAAGAAAAAGAAGAGAAAAAGAATAAAAGAAAATTGGAAAAAAAAAAAGATTTAGGCCTGATTCTAAAACTATTCTCATAAAGAAAGAAGCAAATATTTGTTTGCTTATTGATTCTATTCAAAATCCATTTTCAAGAAAGAAAACATTACTAAATGGATTTTTATTATTTTTGTTTTAGAGAACAAAATAATAGAATCATACATTGTTTGGCTTGTTACCAAATAGGCTCTTAAGGTAGAATAATGCAATATTTATAAATAACGATGAAAAACTATATTCATTCTATTTTTCATTTATTTTTAGGTTTTATCCATTTCTTGGAAAATGAATGATTTGGAAAACATTTTATTGAAAATGGTTGCTTGTATTGATTGAAACAATTAATCGATAAAAAAAATGTTCTAATTGTCCTCAGTAATCTATTTATTGACATTTTCATGAATGATGAAAATACTTTTCGTTAATTCATCTTATAATTATTTTTAGAAAAGCATTTTTCAATTCATTCACTTTTTGCGAAAACAAGTGGAGCCATAAGAAATATTTATTTTATGAAGACCTCATTAGAAGTACCATGCCCAATTGTTTAAATAAGCAAAAAAAAAAAAAAAAAATCACGGCTTGTAATACAAGGCCCATTCAATTTTTTGGGCCAATGCAATGTGCCAGCAACGGCCCAATTAAAAGTAATTATGAATCGGCCCATTCCGGGATTGCACCGGCCTCTCCGCCTTCAATTTCTCGCTTTTTGGGTCATTTTAGTCCCAAGGGCGCATAGAATCATGCAAGGATAGGCTAAGATGGAATAATAAATTCTCTGAACTTTTTTTTTTTATATCTTATCACTTGCTTGGTAAGTTATCAGACATAATGTAGGATGTGGACATATTTCTAAAACAAATGAAAACATAGAAAGCTAAATAATCGGGATTGAGAAAAAAAAAACCCAAAATTAAGATTTATAGTGAAACCTTCACCGGACGTATGTGGAGCAAAAGTCGCCAACCCATGATGACCACCCGGTGGTGGTACTCTTTGTCGTTGTGGCTGCAAACCACCGCGATAGATCTATTTGGCGTTAAGCACTAGGGAAAGAGGAGAGATACTTGGCACGAGATTTGGACTACAAGCAGCCGCCATAGGGTGGCCGCCAACGTCTAGGGCGTGTGACCATTGTTTAGACATGAATGAGGATATGATAGGATAAGATGAGATGGTAAAATCTCCAAACTATATTTATGTATTGTCATTTGTTTGGTAAATTACGTAGGACATGGAAATATTTTTGTGAAACAAATAGTGAAAGCATAGAAAGCTGAATAATCAGGATTGAAAAATAATCAAACCCGAAATTAAGAATCATAGTGAAACCTTCGCAAGACCTAGGCAGAGTAATAGTCGCCAATCTGCGGTGATTACCCTGATGGATCATGGTGGTACTCTTTGTCACCGTGGTCACTTGAGATCACCACAACGGACCTATTATGCATTGAGCATTAGGGAAAGAAGAGAGATACTTCACACGAGAACTAGACCATGGTGGCCGCCATCGCCTAGGGTGTGTGACCACCGCGCGCGGTGGTTGCCGGCGATAGTGGCCCAATCTCAGATCTACTTATCTCCGAAATCGAGAAAGATGAATTTTAAACTAACATCGAACAGTAATCATTTGAGGGGGACAGCCATCGTGCAGTGACGACTTGAGAGCCTTGAGTACCTCGTCCGGTCGCCAGTTCCACCGCCAGTGGTGGCACAGTTGGTAATGGATGAACATCGCCCCGAGGCCAAGCAAGTTATTTGACTTTTTGTCTGGATTAATGTACCTCGAGCGCGTCATCGTACGTCGGATGGGATAACTAATGTCCTTTGTTCTTGACAAGAGAAGACCTCCAACCTGTCTTGATAATTTCATGTCCGCGCAAAAAAGGGGAAAATAGAATGGCGTTTCCTCTAAATTTCAATAAGAAATACGTTCATGGTTAAATACATGTAGGAAAAAAGATATAATTCTAAACTAGTATTTTTAATAGTTTTAAATTTAAAGGGATTCGTGTTTTCTTGACTTGGAAAAACTTTTAAAATGATTCGGATATTACAAATAGTTATGTATTACTATATTGAGGACCTTAGCTTGCCGGTGATTCATTTTCTTCTTTCTTCTCCCTCAGTGCCATCCTTCCATGGAACTCTAAAAAAAAAAAAAAAAAAAAAAAAAAAAGGGGAGGTGTTTTTGAATTTGTGCATCAAATCCCCACTTTGCGGAGGATGGGTACAAGGAACGGGGAGACCGTAGAAAACCTAGGTTTTTTTTTTTTTTTTTTGGTTTATATTTTAGGATTTGTTAATTTTCGGGGGATTTTTTGGGGACGCAAAGTTTCGAAAATGCTGTCTTGAGTGGGTTTCGCGACGAGGTAAGCTCAAGTTCTTATTTGGAATGAGGCGCTTATTTGATTTCGGATCCTTATTTGAGAAAATTGGTTAACTTCTGGCCCGGGGAAAACTTTAAGTCTTTATTTGACACTAAGTTCAGTGAGTGTAGAATAGGAACGGGTCTTTAGAATTTTCCCAAACTTTTAAAATGACCGATATTACAAAAATTTTTTTTTCTTTAAGAGTCATTATGAGGTCATTTATTAGGTCATTATCTCTCTCTTTTTTTCACACTTTTGAGGTTCAAAAAAAAAAAAAGAACAAAAGATCCCTCGTTATTTGCTCCAACAACGTCACAAGTAGGGATGAGTATGTTAGACCATCAAACCACTGGGGGTTCGCCCCAGTAGCCACCCTTCCAACATGGAAGGGGAGGTGAGGGGTTCAAATCCCCACCTTCTCGGGGATGGGGTGGGGACGCGTAAGTTTGAGAGTGGGTTTCGACTCCCACGCCCGCAAGAGGCGAGGGCAAAAAGTCCGAAAGAGAGTGTAGAATAGGAATAGAGTAGAGATGATTAAAAAAAAAAAAAATGTTAGACCATCCAAATTAGGAATTGCCTAAACTAGACCGACTTGTTTGGTTCGGTTTTTAGAGGCATCGGTCAGTTCCCAGTTCTATAAAAATGGAACCGATGATTTTCGATCCAATCCCCGATTCTGAGGGGGAACTAGAGTGACTCTTTATTTTTAAAATAACAATAAACCCTAAAATAACAATAATTATAGTATTTTTTTAACCATTTTTTGCTAAGTGATCGATTCCACAAAAGACAGTTCCTAGTCCCAAGACTATTAGATCCAATCCACAGTCCTAAAAACTGGGAACTAGTCCTTTCAGTCCGATTTTCGATTCTTAGGTTGGACCAGACCGAACTGGAAAGCAATCACCTCTAATCACAAGGAATTGTTATTTCAAAGATACATACCAAAAATGAGCATATAATTATGAAATTACACATATATAATTAATATCGATAATTGGGTTATTATATATTAACAATTACATAATTTTTTATAGATATCAAACCTCTCTTTATTCAGTTTTCTTCTTTTCTTTTCTCCTTTCGATGATATTAAAAACTCCAGTCATTCATTTTGGACTCGCTATCATCATTGTGAGGCACCGATTTGCCAAGGCGGTTCACCCATCAGTTTGTGTCGCCCATATTCTTTAATGTTGGTAAATCAATTTAAAGTTTGTAAATTTATTTGAATAAAAATTACCATCTTTCATGTTCATTTCCTAAAGTAATTTGAGTTCGTTTAACACATGTAAATTAATTATTTTATCTTCATCTATCAATAAAATATTTACTAAATTAACCTTTTTATTTCAATTTTTTAATATGAATTATACAAGAATTCAATGTTCTCAATTTAGTCCTTTTTTTTTTTTTTTTTTTTTTTTTGCCTTATTGGATTTGGTGCTTCGAAAAATATACATCACTTGGCTGCCGATGAGATTGCCAAATGTCATCATATAGTGAAAAGTTGTTAAAACTTCGAATTACTACATCTCATGTGGTTAGCATATGTATAAGTAAGTAAATTTTTATTGGAAGAGATATGCATATTTTACATTGAAAATCATTTGCTAAAAAAATATTATCACGTGAATAAGTTGAACTCCATAAACCTTATAGAAATGCTTTGTCATTTTTCCACTCCGAGTTGCCATAGCTATGAATAGCAAGATTCGAATCCCACTAAATATGTGCAAACTGCTATAAGTCAGAGCCACCGACACATGCTAAACATTTGGATGACCATTTCATGGGATTGGCATCGTGTTTTTTGGGTTCTCTAGGTAGTCGAATTTAGGGCTTGTACTCCTGGACTATGAAAAAAAAAATGTCTTAATTTTCTTTCTTCAAATGAGATGGTGAGGATTTGATACTATATGGACTGATGGGAAAGGCCAATACACAAGAATCCAAGAACTGTTCCCTTGCTGTTGACCCAGTCCCAAATGCATCCAAGCACTTCTCGCAGCTTCAGCAATAATGGCAAAAGCCATCCAAAGCAGAGCTCTCATTGGTGAAAGTGATGTTTATGGAGAGCGACCTAAGAGAAAGATGCTCCCCCTTCCTACAGGATGAAAGCTTCCAATTAGTTTATGGCTCAAAACCAACCAGCCATGCCAATTCACAAGCGCATCTACCAACCAGATCGTGAAAAATATGCCTTCAAATGAAGTGGGCATCAATTTCTTTTTCTTTTTCTTCATAGGTTCTGCGGTTGAGCATATAAAGTATTTATGAACATCATCAGTGTATTGACAACATACTTGCGAATGCGGAAGCGGTAAACCACTGAAGTTTGCCCTAATAACCATCCTTCCAACATGGAAGGGGGAGATAGGGAGTTCGAATTCCTATATTCTCATGGGGATTGGGGTGGGGACGATTCAATTTCAAGTGTGGGTTTTCGACTTTACGCCCGCCGAATGAGGTAAAGCAGCCCAGGAGTGGAGTTAGAATAGGAGCAGTAGACTAACAAAAAATAAAAATAAAAATAAAAAAATGTGGAAGCGGTACACCCATGGATTTGATTATTCGTATCCTCAAGTACGAAAATTTTTATCTTCATTTCATTTATTTGACTTTTAACTTCCATCTCAGCAACTCCAGTGAGATTGATAAGGCATTTCATAGTTTTCAGGTTCACGATATGTGATGTGGGCTCACTATCAAAGCAATAATTTGTTGATTACCAGGAATTTTTTATAATAAGCAATCTGTTCAATTACAATAGCAAAAATAGCTAATTATTCTTGGATAAAGAGATTGGGGATCCATGTATTTTGCAAATTGTTCAATTAGGTACATTGTATTTGGGTCCCTAAACTATATACTTTTGGTTTGAATCGGTCCTTTTGTTAAAAAAAGGATACAAAAATGCTAGCATGGAGTGACACATCAATGCAATGTATTTTTCTTGTGATGATCGGATAAAATATTAGAAATTTTTGTCTATTCTAAAAAAAAAAAAAAAAGAGTATTGAGAACGTACTTGTGAGTGTGGAACCAGTCGAAGTTACGGGGTTATTTTGTCGAGTTCCTTAGAGAGAGTTGTCTCGCGCCCCTAGGTATGCATGGATTTGATTACTCATACTCTCAAGTACAAATAATTTTATCTTCGTCTCATCCATCCAAGTTTTAACTTCTGTCTCTGCAACTCCAATGAAGTTGGTGAGGCATTTCATAATCTTCAGGTTTGTCGATATGTGATGTGGGCTCACTATCAAAGCAATAATTTGTTGATTGCCAAGATTGTTAATAATAAGCAATCTGTTCAATTACAATAGCAAAAAGGGCTAATTATTTCTTGGATAAAGAGACTGGGGATCCATGAATTATTGCAAATTGTTCAATTAGGTGCATTGTACTTGGGTTCCTAAATTATATACTTTCTATTCTATTCCTATTTTACACTCAACTTTTCGCCCGTTTATGGGAAAAAAACCCATGAAACTTTTTTTTGAATTGGTCCTTTCGTTAAAAAAAGGATACAAAAATGCTGGTATGGAGGGACAAGTCAATGCAATGTATTTTTCATGTGATGATATGATGAAATATTAGAAATTTTTGTCTATTCTAAAAAAAAAAAAAAACCCGAATCCGAGAGAGAGAGAGAGAGAGGTGTTAATTTACCTAGTAATGGTTCTGAGAGTAAATCCCTCCCATAGGTAGTGAGACCATTGGTTAGCTCTAGCTAGTAGTCGTGGTGAGCAAACATATTTGTTAAGATGAATTTGTTAAGGCGATCGATATCTTCTTTTAGTTCAATATCACAAATGTCTCTAGATCACAGAGCTATCTATAGAGAAAAAAAAAATAATATTAAAGATTTCAACAAATCACTAGAAAACTAGGAAATTCCTCAAAATTCAACATAATCAGAATTATTAGTAATCAAAATGCAATTTTTTTTTTCTCAAAATCAAAGTATGTAATCCAAACAGAAGAAAAAAGATGTTCCTCTTCAAATTCTTATGAAATGATTCAACTTCTAATCAGGTTTCCATGAAAAAACATAGATGAAAATATAATTACATTACATATGACTTGTCCAAGTAGGTATTAAACCACTTATTAAAGGACTAGACACTTCGATCTCCTTAGTTTTAAGAGATTCATGCCTATTGAATTATGAAGAATCAATCATTGGAATTGTCGAAAACAAGATTTTATGATGGATTAATCCATCATGATTGTTATCCCAATTTTTCATTTTCTATCAGATAAGAGCATTCTCGTAGCGTTAACTTTCTAGATAAGAATATTATGCTCTCTGCTTTTGGAAGCAAAGACATTGTCCAAAAGGAGAAACACTTCTCCTTCAATAAGATATTCCTAGAGTCAACACAGTTATTCCTATATCTATCAATTGGAACCATGATCTCCTAAATCAATGGGAATTAGAAACTGTTCTTCGCTAACAAATTGTGGTAATCGCTCCTTCAATCTAAGAATTACTTCTAATATTCAAACCGATTATATTAACAACCCAAAAGTTGTTGTTAGTATTAGTGGTCTCGATAATAGATTTGGAATTTCTATACCCGTTCATCCCCAATAACAAAATGACCAGAATCCGGAAACATTAGATTCTCCAAATTATTCACCCACATTGACGGTCGAAAATCAGAAAACCAATACTGAGCTTCTTATTATTGAAAAACAGTTTGGACCAAGCCAGATGTTCTTAAACCAATAATTCAATTCAGAAGAAAAAACATAAATTAGACAATGGCTTTTTAACACTTCCTCTAATCAAATCCGAGAAATCAAATTAAAATGCTACAATTATATGTATAAACATGAAGCCCAAATTTTTTTCTTACATTGGCTTGAAAAATATTTTATTGAGCAAAGAAAAATCCAGGCCCTAGATAAACTTTTCAAACGAAAATTAGATAACAACCAAATTATTGAATTCAATCAACCTCCCGTTAGAAAAACTAAAAATCCAATATCTTCAAAATGGAATAACAGCTTCTCCTTTCAAAATAGCTTCTGAACCTGATAGTTTACATACTAGAAAAATAATTGAACAAGACAATTATACAAACCAACATCTCCGTACCAAGCAATTGGAAAGGAAAAAATGTTCTGTCCAAAATCCTTCTGGCCAGACACTCCATCAAAACTGAAATTCTTAATTCACCAATTTCCAAAACATATGAATTTCCTAAAGAATATAATTTAGAATTTATTAAAGTTATAGAAAGGAAGAAAAATGGCGTGTCATAAGAAGTAATGAAAGAGCCCTCTACTTCTAAATAAAGAAACTTATCATAGAAAATACCCCAGATCAAATAAATACCCTTGAAAAGGACAGATCAAATTCTGATCGGAGAATGAATATCTTTGTTCTTTTGATTATTTCATTTTGTAAACCTTCATCACTTTAATATCACATCTACCACTAGTATGATTGGCTTCACAATGTGTTTATTTACTTTTATTATCCTGTAACTTGGACATCATTTACTGTCTTTCCTTAGTTTTAAATATTCACTTTAGATTTACTTCCTCTTTCTTTATTTTTCTCAATATAGAACCCCTTAAATCCGCAGGCATAGCCATCACCTAATCCAATGATGTTGGAGCCGTGTGACCCTAGGCATGATCTCACTAGGGTCACAGTACCTTGGCCCAATTTAGTCGAGGTCGTGCGACCCTGATGACATGCCACATTTGCCCACAGAAACACCATATGAACTTTTCTCTTTGATCAATCATGCTTGCAATCTATCAGTAGGGTCTTCATTAATTTTCCCATCTTTTATACAGAGGCCGGTTTGGCGCCACATTAATGTATGAGTAGGGGTCATCATTACGCTTGTGCCAAAGTCTTGGCAATACAATCTAAATGGCCTCTAGTGTAAAGATAAGTTTTGAAAAATACTCTAAACTCAATACAAACGGACCGCGTTTGGTTTTAGCATTTCCAAGTTTCTATTTTGGGGGTTTAATGAATTTTATTCTCCCAATCTTGCCCTCACTACTTTAGGGGTTTCTATTTTACCCTTGTTGTGGATAGGGACAACCATCGTGGCTAGGAACACATGGAGGAGCTCGAAAGATGGGCGGCATTGCCTCGCTTGGAGTCGTGGGCCGCCAAGGGGGTCGAGGGGTGGCGGCAATGGACAAGGGGAGGTTGGGATGGTGGGGCTAATGGAGAGCTCGATCGGGCGCCAGAGGACGAGCTCAGTCACCTGGCTCCTAATCTTTCGGCCCCTACCGATGTGGCGAAAGGGACGTCACAAGAGGAGAGGGCATCCTCATCGGCATCTTCCGACTCACGGAGAGCGGGGCGTTATTTGCATTTTGGAAAAGTACTTGGAGTCAAAAGTCCTTTTCATCTAGATGAATGCAAAGCACTTCTCCCGGAATTCTCCCAAAAGCTCTCCCCCTATGAGGCTATGACATCGAAAGCGCTTAAGCTTGAGGATCCTTTTCATTCTCTCATTCTCTCATTCTCGTCATCATGTCTCATCAACTACCCTATTAAACGTACATTCATTGTGCCCTGTCTGTCTTTCTTCTACAATCCAACCAAACCACTTCCACAAAACTCTTTCTCCTAAGTTCCTTCTACATGAAAAGTAAATATATATATATATTTTTCTTCTTTTTGTTAATATTCTGAAATATCTGGGTAGATATTAAAGTCAAATTAAAAACATTAAACGGAAAAAAGCGAAAAACTAATTTTTTTTTTTTTTTTGAGTGATGGGAGATTGGCTTTGACGTGTGGGGCCCCACAGGAACAGTTCCACTTTCAGCCACAATCTCTGTGTCCGCGCTCTATCCCCTCACTCCCTCACTGGCAAACCATCATCCAGCTCACTTTAGCATCTTCCCCACACGAGGAGCTACAGTGCGCCCGCCTCCTTATCCTTCACCCACCCCCACCCTCTCTCTCTCTCTCTCTCTCTCTCTCTGTGTCTGTACTCTCCTTTTTAAGTGCGACAGGCAGGTTTTTATCATTTTACCTTTGTCTTGTCTCCTCCATTGGACATCCCGTTTTTTCACTTTCCCCCTCTTTGATCTTCCCCCATTATCTCTGTAGAGACAGATTCATGATGACGCCCGGCGCCTTTTCGTGGGACAAAGGCACAAAAAGGACCGATCTTTTTCCGCTCTCGAGCGCGCATTGAGCGAGTCCGCACCTGGGTGGGCTGCAGCGAGGTCCTGCTGTTTTGGGTCCGTTGGGTTCGTTCTCCTTCCGGGTCTGTGGTATGTGACGAGTCGCGAACTGGGTTGTGCCTGAAGATAGGATCTGACCGTCTGGGGGGCTGTGGTGCGAGGATACTGGTGGTCGTCATGGCTGGGAGCAATGAAGTCGGTCTCAGCGAGTCGAAGGTAATTCGTTTCTGGTCGTTTCTTTGTGATGTTTGCTCGTTTCCCTTTTTTCTCTTTCCATGTTCTAGTGTGTTTCCTGGGGGTGAAAGAGATGATGAGCACGGGATTGCTCTGTCGTCCTGTCATCCTGTGTAGTGAGGTGTGTTTGGATCGTGGGGTTGTGATGCTTTTTTCGTAAAGTCTTTTGCCCTTTTCGTGACTTCGGTCGGAGCTTGGAGGATGGTTGTGTTTGGTATCAGCTGAGGGGTATGTTCTATGACTCTGAATTTGTCGTCTTGCTTGTGAAAGGTTTGATTTTTCTGACCTTCCGGCTTTGGACAGTTTCTGTGATGCTGTTGGGACTGGATGATCATTTAAGGGGTGTCTTTCTCCTTTTGTTAATCTGACGTTTCACCGACTTATCCGCGATGGATGTACCAGTTTGGGTGTTTCGTTTTCGCTATTTCGTGAGGCTCTGTGTCGATGAATTCCCACCGTATGATCATAATACTTTTATATGCTTATCTTATGACATGTTGTTTTGAGTAATCAGTACGAACGTAGGTCAATGGTCTTTTGTTAGTTTAGATCGATTTGCTACTACTGTTATCCATTCTGTACTCAGACAGTATTTACTTCCATATATGAGCAATACCAACATTGTTTGCTGTTTTCGTCTGCCCAGATGGTTGTTCCTCTGAATATGTGGGTCCTAATTTCCAATTTCAAGTTGAAGTACAATCTTCTCCGTCGCCCTGATGGAACTTTTGACCGCCATCTAGCAGAGTTCCTTGATCGGAAGGTTCCGGCAAATGCGAACCCTGTTGATGGCATCTTCTCCTTTGATGTTATAATTGATCGCACGACGAACCTCCTTTGCCGGATTTACCGCCCGGCCTTTACTGAGGAACCTCAGCCAAGTTTAATCGATCTCGAGAAGCCTGTGGATGCTGAATTTGTTCCAGTCATTGTTTTTTTCCATGGGGGAAGTTTCGCACATTCATCTGCCAACAGTGCCATATATGATACTTTATGCCGAAGATTAGTAGGCATTTGCAAGGCCATTGTAGTTTCTGTGAACTATAGCCGTGCACCCGAGAATCGATATCCTTGTGCCTATGATGATGGGTGGTTGGCTCTCAAATGGGTGAGCTCCAGATCTTGGCTCCAAAGTAAAATTGATTCAAAAGTGCACATATTTTTGGCTGGTGACAGCTCTGGTGGAAACATAGTTCACAGTGTTGCTCTAAGAGCTGCTGAAGCTGAAATAGAAGTGTCGGGAAACATACTGCTCAATCCAATGTTTGGTGGAGAGGAGAGAACTGAGTCTGAGAAAAAATTAGATGGGAAATATTTTGTTGGCATACGAGAACGAGACTGGTACTGGAGAGCCTTCTTGCCTGAAGGTGAGAATCGGGATCATCCTGCATGCAACCCATTTGGTCCCCGAGGGAAAAGTCTGGAAGGGATTAAGTTTCCCAAGAGTCTCGTTGTCGTGGCTGGTTTGGACTTAATTCAGGATTGGCAGCTAGCTTATGCGAAAGGGCTAGAGAAGGCCGGCCAGAAGGTGAAGCTACTGTTTTTGGAGCAGGCAACAATTGGATTCTACTTGCTGCCAAACAACAACCATTTCTATGCAGTGATGAATGAAATCAGTAGCTTTGTGAATCCCAATGGCATATAGTGTTGCACTTGGATGAGGATTGGCTATGGGATTTGAAGTTTGAAATTCTGGTTTGGTATGGTGGTGATGCTTAAGTATATTATATAATGCGCAGTGTTTGTTTACTACTCGTGGCTCTTATCATGATATTACTCTGAAGTTGCTCCATTTTAGCCTAGTTATGGCCTCGTTCTTCTTGGTTAAGATAACTAGGCTGGCTGTTTGGGTACTTGCAATATTCAGCATCTAGCTGGATCTCTTTTTGTTCTGTCCTTGCGATATTCAAGTGATTCTGCAGCTATTTATTTTGGTCTGCTACACCCACCAAATTCAAATTGCCACTTCTCTGGTGAAACGGAAAGAAAGGGTTTGGCAATAGCATTTGGCGGGCTAACCAACTGGGATCGCTGTTCCTGCCTAACATCATATGGCTAATTGGAACTCATGGATTTGGAATCATCCATGGTGTTTCCCCAGCAAATATAGTTAAGTGTCCCCATATATGTAAAATTGTTTGGCTTTTTCTGTAGCGATGTATCTTTGTAATTTACCCCTTGTGACAAGTGTAAATAGAACGTATAATCTATGTGTAATATAGCTCTCGATGGACTGATCTTAACTATGGTACTCTTCTGAGAAATGTATGTTGTTAGTTTAGTTTGACTCTCTGCCCTGAATGCTTGCTCATTCATGTTATAAGCTGTGGGAGATCTCTGTCAACTAGAAGAAGCAGATAAATGTACAGAATGCTCTCGTGTATGTTGCTGTCTCTCGGAAACCAGGTCCATGACTTCATTTGTCAGTGAAGTCCCATTTTTCCTGTTCTGTCTTTTCCTGAAGAATCTTTTCTCCAGTTGTCTTACTCAAATAACCATGAGAGCTTAGTGATCACTTATACTGATTTCATGTTAAGCTGGCATGGATGCTGTCATCCAGGATTTATGCGCCTTGTGCAGTGTAGCTTCTCTGAGGCTTACGCACAAGTGAATACCAGGTCAGCTCTGTTGGTTCACTACCAGCTTTCAAAGTGCATGCTAGTGGGGAAGGAACCAGCAGACAGAGACCATCTCTGTCCATATAAAGTTGCATCCTTGCTGAGCCCCGAATTGTGCCCACAAAACACAAAGGGGTAGTGATTCAATTATTGAGAGGACGTTTCTAAAAGGACCAATTGGCATTTATCTGGGATTTGATTTGGTATTTCATTTTTTTTCTGTCAGTTCTGGGATGCCCTGTTCTTTGGAAAGGAAAGAAATATGCTGGAATTGAATTGATTTTGGAAGTGGATGGTCGGTACGGCAGTGGTTGGTTCTCGGATGGGTTGAAGGGACCACTTGAGCATTGAGAACTTCCACCAGGGTTTTTAAGGGGTGCTGGAGTTGAGCTTTCACCACATTATGAACAGTACTAGCTGGAAAACAACAGCTACAAACCGGTATATATGCAAATTTCCTTACATATTGATTGGAAAACGTGTCCACTGATCAGCCTTACTTCCAGCAGACAGACTTTTCTCATCTACAATGATGAAAGAAGGCAATAAAATATTCTCAAAGTTATCCCAATTGACGAGTGACGAACGAAGCGAGCCCAAAACTGCACTAGTGTAACACATGAAAATGTGAGAATAACCTACCATCGTACGAATGGTTATTGATTTCTCCATAGATGTTCGGACGTCCGATCGGCTCCAACCATGGAACTTGTTCAGTTTGCAACCTCCCAAGAAATTGTCATTTTCCTTTCGAAGAGAGAACCCACAAATCCAAACACACATTTTCTCTCTCTCTCTCTCTCTCTCTCTCCGTTCTAACTCTCCTTCCCATCACCGGTTGGCCACCACCTTTCGGCCTAGGCCCCCGCTGTCCCCGACCGCTGCCAAACTTAAACTTGAGGCAGGCGATGGTCGTTGCCTTGGGTGACCCAATGGGCGCCTGCTCTCTCATGGTTGCTGGCCATCAGAGACCTGCGAGCATTGTGACAGAGCTCGCATGGTCGCCGTGAGCTCTACCAAAGACCTCGCTGGCCTCACGTGAGCCTTGTACCGAGCTTGTAGCTAGCAGCGTGGCAGCCGCGGCAATGGGTGGGAGATAGAGTTTGCTTTGTATGATTGTGTGAAGGAGGGTGATGAAGAGAGAGAGGAAAGAGATGGGCGCAGGGTTTCAAAGTACAATGTGTTTTTTCAGTTTGGAGGAGATGCAAATTAGATATTTTTAAGGCGATGGTATATTTTTATACAAAAATATAAACTTTAGGATGCTTCTTGATCGCAAAGTTCATGGTCCCGGCTGTCAGTAAATCATCCATTTCATGTTTGAAGACATATTCGTCTAATCATGGACAACCATTACCAACAGAATTGTGCAATAGCACTACAGAGATCAGTAGAGACAAAAAGTAAACGGCCATAGCATGAGAAACTGTAGAAACTACTACCATCATGGAATTTCAACTGGAGGATTCAGATTCAGACAACTCTGAGAATCTAAGTAAGCAATTCCAGAGCGTTTGAGTACATTATTGTACTGCATATCATGTTTAAAGGGACAGCAAAAACGGCCTCTTAACGTAACTTCATTGCGATTGTCAGGCAAGCGAAAGTACTCGCCCTAAAGACTCGATGGCTAATGTAGAAACTTCTACTGATTATCGTCCCCTGGCAAAGTACGCGACTGATGCTGCGGCGAACAATGTGGTTGCCGAGGAAAGCAATGTCCAAAATCCCTTCTGCTTATGTGCCTGGGCTGCAGAGTCTTGCAGCAACTCAATCTGCTGCTTTAGGTCTTCCACCAGGGACTCTTTGATCAGGAAAGCACTCCTGATGGCTTCTAATTCTCTTGCGAATGGTTGAAAATCTTCCTCGAGCTTCTGTTCTTCAATCACCTCTTCTTTACCACAAGTCTTGTCCTTGACCTCATTCACAAGAGCTGCAGTTCTCTTCAAGATGGCCAAAGTTCTCTCCAACTTGATACTGGCAGATTTGATTTTTGCCTCCAAGTCCTCAATAGTTCGCTGTGCATCTAAGACCTTCTTCTCAAGCAATTCCTTCTCTCTTTCAGACAACTCGAATTTGCTTTGAGTATTCTTGTTCTTGGAGATCAATTCATCTCTCTCGGTCCTGATGTGACCCAACTCCTCCATGGTTTCATCAACTCTCCTCTTCATTTCAGAAACCACAGACCTCAAATTCGAGGCATTCTGTTTCTCCTCGTCCAGAGCCTTCTGGACATTGTCCCTCTTGAGAGTGACTCGATCGCTAGCTTCTCTACAAGAGCCAAGTTCACACAGCAGACCCTTATTCTTGTCCTCTTGATCTCGAAGCGAAAATTCTAATCCAGCAATCTCCTTCTTCAGCTCACCAACCTCTCTAAGCAACCCAGCAATCTCATTCTGCTTACAATAGTTTGCCTCTTCGATCTCAATTTTCTTCCGAACTATCCCCTCCATAAGCCGCACCTTCTCCTCCAATTCTTTCTCGGCCACCTTCAATAGTCTCTCCACTGAATTTATCTTTTCTTTCAGCTCCTCGATCGTCTCATCCTTTCCCCGCTTCTCCTCAATCAAAACATTAATCTGCCCTCCCATCTCCTTTTCCTTTTCAACCCCCACATCGCATTTGTTCTCCAATTCGGAGACCCTTTCTCTCAGCTTTCCCTCCTCTCTTCTCAAACTCACCTCAATCTCATTCAGCACAGCCATTTCCTTCTCCAGTTCATCTATCTTCACTTGCTGCCCATCTTTCTCCATCTCCAAATCCTTATTGACCCTCCCAAGTTTTTCGACTCTACTCTTCAGCTCACCAGCCTCGACCCCAGCCCGCGCCAAACTATTCTCGGCGGAATCTCTCTCCCTCCTCGCCGCCTCGACCGCTCTCTCCCCTTCCTCTTTCTCCCTGACCAGCTTCTCATTCTGCAACTTCAGCCTCTCGAAACTCCCCTCCAGATTCCTCCTCACCTTCTCCATCTCACTCAGGCTCTTCTTCAGCATGTCCGCCTTCTCCACCAAGCCCGCGCACTCCGCCTTCAGCGAATCCCTCTCGCCGCGCACGTCGCCCAGAACCGCCCTCTCCCTCTCGAGGCTACCCACGAGCTCACTCACCCTCGCCCTCAGCCCCACCACCTCCGCATCCCTCCGCTTCACCAACCCCGCCACCCGAGCGTCGACCTCGGCCATCTGGGTCTCCAGGAAAGCGCAAACGACGGCCTTCTCGAGCGCCGCCCGACGCCCTCCCGGTCCGCGCGGCCCAGCTCGGCTTCCAGCGCCTTCTTCTCGCCGCCGAACCGAGCCAGCTCGCTCTCCAGGGCCTTCTTGGCGCGCTCCAGGGACTCGACCTGGTGCCGCCCCTCGGAGGTCTGCCGGATGAGAATGGCGTTGAGGGACTTGAGGCTCTGGAGCTTCTCCGACGAAGGGTTGTCGTCGTCTTGGTCCGTGGGCTTGGTGGCGTGGTGGGGTTGGTGGGGGTGGCGGTGGCTGTCCTCGCTCGGCATAGGGTGGTCTTCTTCCTCGTGGGTGTCTTGCGGGTGGGGGTGGGGGTGGTGGTGCACCTTCTTCTTGGCCATTCTTGGCAAGTCGGGGTTGGTGGTGGAGGAGTGGAGGGCTAGGGTTTTGCTAGGGCGTCTATGGCGGAGAAATGAGAATGGAGGCGTTCTCGAGATGATAGAGAGATGAGGAGGATGAGAGGGAGAGGGGCAGTTTTTAAATGGGAGAGAGAGAGAGAGAGAGGAGGGACTCTAGAGAGAGAAAGAGAGAGAGAGAGAGAGAGTTAGGTCATGGAATTCAAATTTCTGGGGCCCACAGATTTGGGGGATTGATTCTAGGGTTTGTTTTTTGAGGAAATTTCATGGGGGTGTTGGAAACTGTGGGGGCTGGGATTGAATGAGGTTGGAATTGGAGATTCGCAATAAATGATTGTACATGAATTTAGTTTAAAGATAGTCCCACAAAAATGGAAAAATGTCCAAAAGGAATGCACCCCCAATATCAGATATTATTCTAGATTGTGATTTCTTTTATATGGTCTAAATATGAATATGTTACGTGAGTAATAAAGGAATCTGAATATAACATGATTTAGTTACCTTAAATTCAAGTAGCGACATGAACTAAAATAATCTTGGTTTAATATCAACTCTAATTTATTAAGAGATTGTGATTATATCAAGTCGAATGGATTATTAATTGTAATGTGGATTTTTAGTCGTTGTTCCACTGTTGCATTCCAATCGTATATTATGAATAAAGCACCTCTTTTGTGATGAATTTAAGCGGCCACAAAAATCTTACCTTTGAACCAAAACCAAACAAAAAGAAAAAGAAAGAAAGAGCTCCTTGTCATTGTGATTTGCTTGCTAGTCACATAGAGTATTCTCTTTCGTGTGATTGTAATGCCTGGGAAAAAATTCCACCTCTCAATTAAAATAAAAATTAGATAAAAAAGGGGAAAAAAAAAAATCTCTTTGGAGAAGCATCAGATGGATCTCTCAAATTGTTTGAGCGATTAGATGTTTTAATTTTGAAAAAAAGCCACGTACTCATCAAGAGCCATATCCAACCGACTTTCTTCGGAATCTCCAATCATATACCCAATATCTTCCTCTACAGATTCATGAGAACTTGTCTAACATGGTCTAGTTCCATTTTCACATGGACACCATCCTCCAAAGACATTTCCAAAATCCTAAGAAACAGCCCTAGTTTTTCCTTTTTTTTCTTTTTAAATGAATTTTTGTCCACTGAATTAAGCGGCGAAAAGAAACAAACAAGGAGAAGAAAGAAAGAAAGACAAGAAAAGGCGGAAAGAGATAGCGTGCGTAATTCATTGGCCCATCTTCCTCCAATCCAAAGCTAATTGGGGAGGGGGGCCAACTTCGAACCACAAAAAAGACAGGAGGAGAACAGAATGGCCGTGGCTGTATTCACTCGGATATCTTCGTATCTCCTCGTTGACGCAACCCATTGGCCTATGAAAATCTACAATCCCACGACCGGACACTTGTCGACAGACGTTGTGTGCGTGCCATTATCGGATGAAAGGTGCTGGAATTATTAAGTATAAATCCTGCAAAAAGGAATGAGAGGATCTCCATATTGTGGCCGTCCGCTCTATCCTCCTCCTATCTTTTGTGAGGTGAAACGCTTGATGTGGCCTCTTGTGGTGCTGGACTTCGAGCCTCCTCATCGCCTGCGGTAACTCCAGAACGTTGGGGAATCTGTCTCTCTCCCCTTGGGGAAAAAAAGAAAAAGAAAACATGCATTTCCTTCCATGATGAAAAATGGTAAGACCCACCGTGACCTGATGAAAATAAAATTGGATGATCTCAATGTAATTGAGGTTCCACTTGTTCGAAAGAAGTATATTTTTGAGAAAACTATTTTCCTACTTCCCGATGTTTAAATCTCTGAAAAATTTATTGATTCACGAAAAAACATTTTTCATTGATTGAAAACGACGAGCTTTGACTGAAGGAAAACAACCTCTCATTTTAACAAGAAGAAAATTGCTTTCCCTAAACTACAAAATAAATGAAAACTATCCGTTTTTCTTGAAAACAATTTCCTAGAGGAACATTTTCTTTTATCACGGAAGTTTCGATAAAACAAGCGTACCCTTAATTACCATCTAGAGTTTCATCTATCTCTTTGAGAGAATACAGAATTTCATAAACAAAAGATAGAAGATCTCAGATAATTGAATGCCATCCCATCCCATCCCTTGATCAAATCCCCCTTTCAAAAAATCAAACCTAACTCATAGAGTTTGTTATTCCTGTATTCCCATTCAACAAGGAAGAAAAACATCTACTATAAATTGGTAAGTTAGGGCATATAGGTACCGACATGTTAAAATAAGAAATGCACCCGGTACCAAATTACCAAACTACTGCCAGAGGACAAAGCCTCAGCTTCCCGCTAGGTTGACCTGTGTTTCGCACGGCTGTCTCATAATCGACTTGTCAACCTAATTCATCGACATTGCTAGAGACTTTGCACATTTAAAGCATGCCAACAAAAAATTCTAATCACATTTACTCTTCCCTTTTCCTTTTCCTCTTTATTCCTTTCCCCCTTTTTTTCCTTTCTTTTCAAGAATGAATAATGTTACAAAAGCATTCGAAGCAACCGTTCACACCAATTGATTTTCTTTTTCTTTTTGGTAGATATCCTTCCCAACTTTACAGTATGTACATGATGAGAATTAGAAGAATCAAATCTTGGGCTCATATTCAGCAACGCCAATACCATGTTGGATTGAAGTCACTTTGCTCGTCTCCCGTCAGTCATAGTAAATCGAACGATATGTAGTCTGTCCGCCCACGTATAAACCTTCCAATGAATAGTCCAATCGGTGCATCTGGATCTTACAGCTTATCATGAGGTTGGACACGAGATGGATGACGTCAACCTGCAACAATGACCGAGGGATTGCAACTGAATCAACAACACAAGTACAGCTTTGGTATATGTGGTCGAAATTCATGACGCGTTCATCTGTGTGGGCTTTGTGTATGCTAAAGTAAAAGCCCAAGCCAAACAGGATGCTTAACAGGAAAGCATAACTACCAAAGAGCAAGCGGCGAGCGGAAACGCATGGATCTAGCACAGCAAATAACCCATTGGGGAGAGAGAGAGAGAGAGAGAGAGAGAGCTGAAAGATAACACATTGAATTTAGCAGAAGCTGGCAGATTTTGTAAAATTCAATGGGAATTGCATAATGAGTAACATCATATAGCACGTAATAAGACAGTTTCCTACCTTCTTCAGAAAAGGCGAAAACTCCTCCAAGCAAGTCATCATTATCACCATCTTCTTCAGATTTCTCTCTTTCACAGGGATTGCTGTTACTATCGACATCAGCAGCTGCTTCAACTGAATCACAGCATTTATTTACAGCTGATGCTTGGTAGTATCCCTCTTGGAAATACGGCTCGAATTCCAAAGAACCATGTGTCAGTCCCTCATCCATAATATTCATGCTGGAATCAGAACGGTTGGAACTCGTGTTGGAAACTTCACTAGCCCCACCACTATCTGATGGCTTAAAACCATCTGCAGTGCTTCTTTGAGCAGGAAGTGAGCCACTTGGCAAAGATGACACAATGTTAGGGTATTTACAATCTGCAGGGGGTGGACCCAACATATAATGCTCAGAAGAAACCAAAACACTATCTTTATTAAGGGAACTTTGCTTCAGCAAAGCTGGGGCTAGACCACAATGTCCGTTCATTAGGCCATGATTCTTAAGCTCCGTTGGTACAGTGGCCGGATAAGGGTGCTGTGAACATCCTGATAAATAGCATAACAGAGATAAGTTCAATGCATCAGGAAATCACTCAAACACATTCAAAAAATATAATTCCAGACTTCTCTCTCACCAGCATCTGAGTTTTCCACTGAGCTATCCAACTTAGGGTAGGATATAACTCCATTCTCGAAGGATTTCTCCTTGTCCATGTTAAAATAGGGAGGAGAAAATGTGTCCACATTGAAGCCCCTAAATGAAAGCAACTCTGCTATCAGCAGTAGTAATAGAAAGTTGGCAGCAGGTACTAATGACTGCTACATACAGCTGAAACATATTATGTCCAACGATGCATCCCTAGAAACTCTAAGGACCCATATGGAGCATGCCATGAAGGTCTCATCTCTAGTTTGGATAACAAGAGACAACAGACCATATGTTCCAATGGCCTCTTTCTGCAATGCCAGTAACAGTTCCAGCATGGCATCATTCCAGGAATCACTTTCATGCCCTAAAGACGATATTTAAAAATGCAGGACCTTACCTTTACACAAACAGTTTTGAATATGCAAAGCCCCATTATGAATTTCTTTCCTACTATCTTGGCTTTCCACTGAAATTCCTTTCAAAGTGAAAAGCAGCAACTAAAATACTTGAAGGACTAAGCAGCAACTAAAATTTTCAAATGACTACCAAGGCTTAAAAACCTATCTTCCAAAAGGACAGAGATGAATATCATCTAATAGGACATAATATTTCCATCCATGCAAATGGTAACTTATCATGCTTGAAATGAGTAAAAAGGAAAGTTAGTAAATTCTAAAAGCAAGAGGATTAAGCTCGCACAATTCTAAGTGTATTGCAGACGCCTTGTTTTCACTGTACAGGACCAACCATTAAATAAGAGATAATGCAAAACAACTGTTTAAAATCCAAACAAAGGGCAGCAAAATATAATAAAGGTGCTGACCCTGAAAAATCAACCAAAGAAATAAGAGCATGGGTATGACTTAGCTTCAGAATTCATGAAAAAGGAAAATCTACCAGGTCCATTAATTAACTAGTGGAGATGCTACCACGAAGTGGGGCCGGCTGACAACGATCGTGTTGATAGTTAACAAAACTACAGCACACCATTGACTGGCCCTTACCTTTCACTCCAGGCGGAATTATAACGCTGAAAATGATCAAAAACAGGCAATAAATCCTTTCGCCGTATTTCAATCTCGTGAACAGGAACCTTTTCTATTTCCACTTCACCAGCAAAATCATCTTCAATGAGGATTCGCTCTTCAGCTCTCTCATGACCGATGGCATGGAAATGTATCTGCAAATAATGGGTACATGAGTATGGCCAATGACATCAACAATGTAAACTTTACCTTATCACAGATACCTTAGATTGTTGCCATATTGGAATCCTTCCAAAGCTCATTTGTACCTCAGCATTGGCTATATACAAGTGAGAATGTTCATACGATTTTTCTGATTCCTTGTCCCCAGCATTAGTGTCCTCAGAATCAGACATATCCATTACCATCTCAGAAGCTTGTCCGTCAGAAGCAATCCCGGAAACGCATTCTTCTCTTTCCGGCCAATCTGATCTTCGGCAGACATCCCACCACTGAAGGGTTTCAACTTTGACCCGCAACTCTTCATCTTGAATCTGTAATGGAGAACTTGGCACAATTCGAGAAATAGCCTCGCTTGATTCTCCTCCCACTGGTGGAAGCAGCTCATACTGAACTAAATGTCCTGAAGGAGAGTAAACCAACAAGTGTTCCAGAGCTTGAACCTTTGACTGGGAGGCCTCCAGATTCCGCGCTGTAGAACTGTAAAATACAGTAGCAACTGCACCAGAAGGGACAGAAACCTTTCCAGTCGCAGGTGATGCAGCATTACTGACGGTGTGCAGCCACCCAGAGTTGCTATTCTTTATTCTGCTAACTACATAAAGGGTAATGGGAGGTGGCGTTGGAGTTGGAGTAGAAGACTGATGATTAATCATGAATGATGGAGTAGACCACCATGGTTGAGATAAGGCTGGTGAAAGGGTGGGTTGGCCAACATGAGAATTTTGCATCTGTAGAACAGTCTCACCACCAAAAGGGGACAGAAGAAAAATATGAGAAGTTCCCTTGGAAGAGACAATAGCTATCCACTGACTGTAATGGCTAAAACAAATGTCCTGTATAACCTGTAGCAAGAAAAAAAAACATGAAAAACTGAGAAATCTGTTTATCTTCAAGCATTATTGCTGGGAGAACTTACAGCTGAAGTCATGCCACGATGCAGCTTGTAAAGATGCACATGTGAAGAGCTCCATTCATAAGTTTGAGTGCCTGATCCAGCTTTGGAGCGGCATGGCATAATGCGGAAGATATTGATATGAGTCCCGTGAATTGAAGCTGTTACCAGCATTGTCCCACTTGGATCGAAAGACAAAGCAGAAATAGGACTAGAATGAGCTCTGAATTGTGATACGATAGCTTTGGAAACAACATCCTTGACGATCACCTGCAATCAGCGATCAAATGTTACAAATATTCAAACCACCAAAAAGTTATTAGAGCAGTAGCTAAAAGAATAACCTTCTCATAAAAGTTTTCCCCAACAAAACTTAAGAGTATTCTGTTGCTAGCCTTACCATGAAGCTGTTGATACACCATGAAACTTACCTCCTCAATGGAAAATAAAAATCTCATCCAACAACTCAAAAGTCTAAAGCACAATATGTGGGTTAATAAACAGTGTTTCCATGTAATACACCTACGATGCAATAAATGGATTAAGTTTAGAGAAGGAAGATCACTAGCTTCTTTAATCATATTTCAAAAGACTAACCATTCCAGCAACATCTGTTTCACTTGGATGAGATTGAGCTCGGACAGCTTTCCAGCTTGAATTCGAAGGTACAGGAGAACTTGATCCCTCAGGGACGAGCTCTTGATAGTACCTAGACAAGGTCTTGTAGCCCATGTCACTGAGGTTGATCAGGCCAGTAGCCAACTGCTTACTGGATTCCATGGCATACCGTGCCATCAAACTTCCACTGCTGGGTGAAGTAGATGGGCTAACACCTGGAGAAGGAGTAAGACTTTTTGGACTAAGGCGGCCTGTGTTTGACGTCACGGGGCTATTAGAAGCATAAGCTAGCCACCGTGAACCAACATCCATGGGGCCATAACCAACATTGACTCCCATACTTCCTTGTCCTCCCAGCTGAGGCACTGGATATGTAAGGACACTAAATTTGTTCTCAAGAGTGAGCGCATCAAAGCAGTATATCTGTCATCCAAATATGCAAAAAAATTAGCAAGTTAAGCTTGTCTTATAGGAGGCGCAGGAATACATAACTATGCCTATGGGAAGATCTTTTCCTTTCAATTTCTTATTGCCCCATCCAAAAGCACTCCAAGTAAGAAAGTTGCATATAAAAAACAATGCAAATACCACCAATTCTCTTAAGAAAGGATGTCACTAACTACATGACGTATGCGACAGCTAATGCTTACTTGTGCAGCAAGACCCACAGCAACAACTCGAGAACTGCATCTGACCATATACACAGTTGACCGGAATCTGAGAACATGAACATAACTGTGAGACCTGAGAGAGTAAAATCGAACTGCAGTGGGAGCCAGAATTAGGTTCCCACTTTGATCCTCTGTATGGCCATTGTGAAAACCTTCCCTCCCATTTTGCATCACACCCGAGCTCTTTGATTCATCACATGCCACCACCAAAAGTAGAGGGTGCGATGCCCTGAATCCTTCACAGCCCTCAGATTTTGCAGGAAGGGTTTGCATCTGTAAGAATGTAACTGGATCATCTCGCCTTGAAACAATTTCCCTGACATTAGAGGCATCTTCAACATCAAGGACTTGAAACCCATCTGAGTAGCCAAGCAATAGAACGTGCTTGAAGCAAGATGAGCCAAGTTCTATTTTGTCAAAGCCAGCCCAAAGCACCTGGTTGGCAGGATGAGAAATTTAGACCATTTCTGTATGGAGCCAATGATAAGTAATCAACCTAAAACAAAAGAAGTACATCCTATCCTACCTGTGATCAGGTAAACGGAAGGACAAAATATTGCAAACACATACATCAGCGCAGTTCACAGATTCATTATTTAGAGAGTACGCACATTTGACTATCAGTCAGAAACTATGAAAGCAATCATATCCTGTTCAATGCACAGAAAGAGAGAATTATTTAAAAAAAAAAAAATCACTAAGTAATGAAAACAATGAATTCTTACTTGAATGCAATCCAACTGTAAGATATTTTTTTCAAAAGGTCTAGCCCAATCAAACACCCTTGTCTCCATGGTCATTTTGAGCCAAATTTACTATTGCATCTACCGATAGGCTCTAGACTCAAATGTTTCTTCATATGAAAACGAGCTTCACAAATCATAAATCCCAAAAGGAAGGCAAAATCTTCACAATGTTTGCGACTTTCCTTTTTCTCCCATGTGATATGAGAATCAAAAGCATCAAGCATATTCCTAGAACTTTCATATCATTAAATTAGCCATAAATCCCAAAAGGAAGGCAAAATCTTCACAGTGCTTGCGATTTTTCCTTTTTCCTCCCATACGATATGAGAACCCAAAGCATCAAACATATTCCTAGAATTTTCAAATCATTAAATTAGCCATAGAGGGAGTTTTCCACTCTAGACACCATCAGAAATAGCAAGTTGATAAAAGAACGTTAATCAAAATATATTAAAGCAATTATGAGGTAAAAATCATCTTTGTTTAGTACATATAAAAATCTCTCTCTCTCTCTCTTACATGCGCGCACAGAGCTGAATGCAAACCAACCATGCAAAAATCTCGTTTTCCTCCTCATTTATTTTCTAGAAATAGAAATAGAAATAGATGGAGCCTCGTTTGGAAGTCATTTGGCAAAAATGACAAATCTTAGCCTTGATTGAGCTGAAAAAAATACCACACCCAGTTCAAAACACAACTTTGTTGCAGAACGAGTATCACAAAGAAGATCCCCTTTTAATGGACTTCATCCAAGACTCCCTCGATAACCACTAACCAGAAAGGTGCAATACTGGAGACCAAAATACATCTACTGCAGATTCCCGCATGCCCACAAGATGGACCCGGACTTCCTCACACACTTAAAGCCTCGAGAACAGATTGAAAGACAATCGAGCTTCATCGCAACACGGTAGAACGATCCCCCAGGATGTTCCCAAGTCAAATGATCAAAGTTTCAAACGCACGGTACGAAACATGATGGGAATCACTAATCATTGGCTCCCATGAAATCATCTACATTTTCCTTTTACCGAGAAACCAAACCCCGAAAGCTACACAGTTGCAACTCAAGACCTAACCTAATCGACAGCCAAAACTTCCAAAATTCAGAACCGACCGACTGTCGCCGAACAAGCAACAAGACCTCTAATTAAGCCTCAGCACCGAATTATACAGCTCTCGAAAGCCATGTGGCATCAGCCCGAGCAGCCGAATCAGTTCAACATCGATTCAATCGGGAAATTCACAAGCAAACAACGGCAACCGATTACCATCGCAAACCAACCGTTTCAACAAACCTAAAAAACGACGAAACGATACTCGCAACAAAAATCCCCCTAAACTAATCGCGCGGCATCGACTACACATCCCTTCGCTATACACAGTGTGTACAAACCGGAGAGGAACCTGATCTTTGCGGTCGTGAGCCTCGCCGGAGATCGAAGAGGCGGCCGACCGGACACCGGACGACGCGGTCTTGATGCACGAGGAAATGAATTTCAAAGAATTAGGCAAGAATCCATTAGTGTTGCTCTTGTGGTTGGCGAAACTACCGTTGGCCTTGGCGCCGTAGCTCTTCATAATCAGACCGACGGGGCCTCGGTGGTGGTCGTCGTCGTCGCCGGTGACCGGGGAGCTGCCGGGAGCGCGATCGCCCAGGGCATAAAGCGCCGGGGGCCGTCCGATCGCCGGAGGATCGAATCGGGGGCGGCTGGGGGCGGCGGTCGGCGGTGGCGTGTCGGCCCTGTCGCGGTGGTGGGGGTGGTGGTTGTGGTTGGTGCTTTGACCTTTAACCGAGACGGTTCCTTTTCTCGTCTGCCTTGTTTCTCTCTCTATAAGAACGTCTTCCCCATGTCCTTTCTCTCTCCTCTCTCTCTCTCTCTCCTCGTCTGCTTGGTGTTAATTGCAGTACAAGCAAGTCCTGCAGAAACAATTTTTTTTTTTTTTTTTTTGCAGAGATGCCCCTGGGGAAGTTTTCCCCTATTTTGATTTTTGAGTAGTTTTTGGTGAATGATCTCTACAATTAGATGCTCTATCCTTACTTCAATCAAGGTTTTGGGAAGTTTGAGTTTGATCGAATTGCCGAGCCGAAATTGTAATGAAAACCGAGTCCATCGATGGGATCGATTGGTGAAATGAATAGTTTCGGGAATGATCGACCGCCATCTTCTTTTCGAGCACTTGACGTGTTTCCACAGCAACGTGCACGTGAGGAGGATCTCGAGCCTAGATCGAGGAATGAAAGTTTCGATGTTTAACCCAATGATGGAATCTGAGAGCAAGGGCAAAAGTATAAAATCGACTGTCAAAGGAAGTGCACCTGTGGTCCTCCACGATGGTCTAGAAGGCTCGTCCACAAAGTTTGAGGTACGATTGGCCTTTTTTCATGGCAATACATCGCTTTTGATAGAAAGTATTTCTATTCACATTTGCATGCATGCATTTATCCAATAAATACATTTCATCCGCTTTATGATACAGTCCAATTTACAGTTGCTCTTTCTAGAACTGGCCGACTCGGTTATTATGCTGTTTCTAGCACGACGTTGCGACGAACGAATATCGAGATGGTGGAGACAAAAACGCTGCTCTCTAATCTAGGGGAAGATTTGTGTGTCACATAGATGAGACGGCACAATCATGGAGGGGAGGGGGGTATGATTGAAAAGACCGGGGGCGATGGTGGGGTCGATACGAGATTATTCGAAAGTGCGGGGGGCGGGGCGACAAACGGGAAGCGGGGAACAAGGGGTTACGTCACGACAAAGGATGGGAATATCTGGAGGGGAGATGCCGAACCGGAAATTTGATTTCACGGGGATACCGTCGACCTTCAACCGTCAATCTTCCCCCGGTCGAGATGTTTTCTCATCCTTTTCTTCCTCTTTCTCTCTCTCTTTTATCCCCTATTTACATTCTTACCCCAAAAGAAAAGCAAGAAGAAAAATACGTGGATATCTTGTAAATTGAATTCAATTAATTAATAATTATCCAAATCAATGATGATAAATGTTATGTCGATTTGGGTATCGCCTAAAATACCATAAATGCTCGATTTTATGTCTTAAACCTTCTTTTTTTCTTTTTTTGGTTTAGTGGTTATCGAGATGTGTACGGAAGTTCGTGTTTCTATAATTCGATCAATGGATCGGGTCTTAAAACCTCATCGGAGGTTTGTATGCAATGGATCGGGTTTTTGTATTTTCTCCTGCTTATTATTCTTGTGATTCTGCCTAAATTGAAAGGTAATGGCTATAGAATCGTTAATCATCTCAATTGTTAATTTTTGTTATCGTACCGATGCTCATTCTTTTTGATTTTTCCGATTCATCGAATGTCTTCGAAAAGATATATTAATTGCTTGCCTCGATTTCGTTTATTGGGTAATTTTGGAGATGGTACTATTAAGTCGAAATTTACAATAAGTTAATTTTCTGTACGAACAATGCTACCATAATAAAATTTCTAATAATAATAAAAAAAGAGATAACTCTTGGTACATACCGCGTGGACAGAAGCCTGATTGCACGGCACGTGGTATGAAAGTAACTGGCTACAGCTAATGATTGGTCTCTTACCAGATGGAAAAAGATACCTTCTTAATATATATGTAAAATTTCTTCAAAAAAAAAAAAATATATATATATATATATATATATATGTAAAACAACGCCCTAAATAAATATGTACGATATTCGTTAATTATAAAGTAGTGGGCTTTATTTTTGTCAATGGAGAGAGAATTAGGGTTAACCAAATTTAAAACAAAGAAAGTGAGAAGGAAAAGAAAGACAAACAATATGATGACCAAGTTATTTTCACAATTATTAATAATTTGGGCACGTTGGGTTACAAGTTATAAAAATAAATATCGAAACGGGTCAAAGAAAAGAACATCCGATGATCTCAGAAGTAGCATATTTCATGATCGAATCGTAGTGTCTCGAGTAATCTTGTAATTAAACTCGCAATTCTTTAAGTGTAGATCGGGCGATTTTGTGGGAAACATTCATGGAGATTGAATAGAACCGTGATTCAAATTGCCCACGTGCAAAAAGGAAAATAAGAAAGAAATAAAAAAGAAATTGACAAGTCATAATAAATATAGGAAGTGAGAGGAGTTAGAAGTTGATGTTGCCAAGTAACCAATTTCTGAGCTACACTGCCCAAATTCACATGGCCTCTCCCCAGCATGTCTGCTCCATGCCCAACCCCATTTTGCTCTATCCCCACGTGCTCTTTTCCATCCATGGGGTACACGTCCATTTCCACTTCTATTTTAATGTCAAATTCACCACCACTAGTGTGTGAAAAGATGGTTAATTTAAGTGGTAATAAAATTGGCACCTTGGGGATAAATAGACCGTTGCATCTCTAGAGTCTATATTGTCCCCTAAAGTTTCCTAACCAAAAACCCTAAGTTTTGGAAGAACTCCCGAGACTCGAGTCTAGAAAAGTCTGGCTTAGGACGCATTTGGTAACGTTTCTGTTTCCGAGAACAATTTCTGATCAGAAATGATTTATTTTTTATTCTGTTTTCGAGAACAATTTCTAAGCATTTTAAGCCGTTTGGAATCGTCCAAGATTTGATTCTTGGAATAATTGCGTTTAGCATCGTGTTCAAAATTTCTACTTCAAATCATTTTCTTTTAATTTTTAAATAATTTTATTACTTTTTTTCCCCTTTCTTTCTCCTATTCTTCTTCTTCAAGTGGCCGATTGTCGATAAGCTAGTCGGTGGATCGGCCGGATGAGGGTCGGCGACCTCACCGGAGTGTCGCCGGCCCTTGTCGATCAAGCCTTGCTGATGGCTGGGCTTGCCTCCGGCAAGCTCGCCTGACCGGTTGTTGGCGACTAGCGGCGGTGGGCGGCAGATGGCGGTGGACGGCAACCGCGGCGATGGCAGCGGATGAAGAAGAAGAAAAGGGAAGAAGAACAAGAAAAAATAAAAGAAAAAGAGAAAATAGGTTCTTGATTCTAGAATTGTTCCGGGAACAAGAATCATTTATTTATTTATTCTTGATTCTGTTCCAAATTTACTTCTGAGAACAAAAAATTATAAATTTGTTATCGGGAACAAAAATTTTACCAAACGCGATTCTGTTCCAAATTTACTCCCGAGAACAAAAGAATAGAAATTAACACTATTTGGCTTGTTACCAAATAGGCCCTTAGGTTTTGTTTCGTGAGTTTGGCTCGTTCTATCAAATTGACCAAGTGGAAATCTTGTTTCTTGGCTATTTTCATTAATTAGGGTGTTGGAACGCGATTACGTGAAAGTCGACCTGATTCGGTAGGTTTCTAAGGGCTATTTTCAGAAAGTATACCGTCGATTTCCGATTTCAAAATTATGGAATTTATCGTGTAGTATATATGCTCAGTGCTTCGCATTATTTTGTATTTGATACCTCATGCCCTACATAATTGTTAGTATATGGAGTTAATTAATTTTATGTGTCAACGTAATGATGATAATCACAATGTTGAATTGAATATGATATCACAATATAAGCATTAAACATACTATTTGATTGACCAATCTCGCTCACGTGATAAGTACAAATATGGATTTTTATAAACACGGATTAATTTTTATTTTCCATCCTTTGTAATTTCGTCGGTCTTATTCTTCTACTTATTACTATGATTGAATTTGATTTGTCATTTATTTTTTCTTGACGCTATATCATTTAAATTCAGGGCGGTCCAAGAGGTGAGTTTTGCTGGCTTTTGGCGCAAAAGCCACGTCCAGTGTACAAAAAAATAAATAATAATCTTTAACATTTCAAATAATAGAAGATTTTTTTTTTAAAATTTAAATGGAGTTCATCTTTTTCCCGAAATAGAAACTGGGTCATTTAAATCAATTGTAACAAATTAGAGATATGCATGACACGCATTAAGCAATCAATTAAGTAAACTTTATCTCATCCTATCACTGCCTATTCCTGCGTTGCATATTTTTTCACCGGAAAAGTGAAAAGTTTTCTAAAAAAGGAAATTAAAATGCTGGAAAGGTAAACCTATTTGCCAGCGATGGTTACTTATAAGAAACTAATGATTTTGAATTTATCAATAACTTGTTAAACCTATTTGTAGGTATTGATAATAAAATTTCCACTTTTCTATTTCTCTGTTCCCCGGTAAGAATATATTTTAGAATGTAAACCGTTCAGAACACTTGATTTGATTTTTCTATTTCTGAAATAGATTTCTATTTCAGAAATAGATTTGAAAAAGAAATCAGAACCTAAAATTTTTAACTTCTCAATTTTTGGTCATAAATCAATTTCTATTCCATAAATTTTGTTATGCACACCATAAGAGGTTAAAACCTATATGCACGATCATATATTATTTAGCAATGATTATTTACAAGTTACAAATGTTGAAATATTGGCTCAACCACTTAGCATCTATATACTAGTGTTGTTGATCCACCATTTCTATCTTCAATTGGTGCGTTGTCACACTTTCGCTCGGTTCATTAATGGCACCGCCTCGACACTTAACCAAAATCCGAGGTCGCTTAATCTCAATGACCCCATCAATCAACTTCACTTAAGTTTCAGTGAAGGCTCTCATCGACGACTTTCCATACCGTATCATCACTTTCCCATGTTATCAAACAAGCTCGTACCTTCCCGATCAATCTTGTTCACCGATGACTTCTGTCTCGACCCAGCTTTGCTCTAGTCGACTGAATTTACTACCTCTCGATAGTAAAGATTCGGTATTTTTTCGGGCTCGAGAGGCATAACCGATTCTATAAAGACGAGACCATTTAATTCCGTATTAAATGTGCCTCCAACCTGTTCCAACATGAGGCCAAAAAAAAAAAAAACTGGTCCTCAAATTGGACGTTTGCTTCTCGTTGTGTAGGAGAAAGGCCTGTGGGAATTGGCCTTACGGCTCCAATGATTGCAAGTTCAAGGGACGCAAGTTGATTGCGTACAAGTCATTAATGGAGGCTTCTGCAAGACTGCACCTGCACGGCTCCAAACCAAACGCACCGTTTTAGCACCGAAAGCGTTTTATTGCACTATCTAATTAGGCTTTTGTGTCTACCCGGCTTAGGTTAGAGCATTAATTAGTAACAAACCTCAATCAATCTTGATATTAGGGGTGAGCAACTAGACTGATTTAATTCGAGATTAGAACTAAACTGGTCTTATCCCACATGTTCACATTAGGGTCGAGTAGGTTCTTAGATCAAAAGATAGATAACCGGTCTTGATTGGTTTGGCTTTTAGATTTTTTTTTTAAATGTAAAATCAGATATTGTAGTTATATAGTTCACATTAGGGTTGAGTAGGTTCTTAGATCAAGAAATAGATAACTGGTCTTGATTGGCTTGGCTTTTAGATTTTTTTGTCAAAATAAGATATTGTAGTTATATAGTTCACATTAGGGTTGAGTAGGTTCTTAGATCAAAAGATAGATAATCGGTCTCGATTGGTTTGGCTTTTAGATTTTTTATGTAAAACTTTGGTTCTACCATATATTGTAGTTATATTACTTAATTTATTATGCCATAAATTGATCACTTGATCTGTTGCCCTAAAATAATAGTCACATTAGTTAAATGTTAGGCTCGGTTTCAGGGTCAATCATAGAATCAATTTGATTCCCATTCCCAAAATCCGGAATCAACTCTGACGTAGTAGTTTCGAACGAAGCACCCATTTATATTGGCAATCCACAGTTGCAATTAAGAGTTGGCTATTTTATTTTGTCGACCTTGTGGTCAACGTTGATGATGGTTGGAGTCTTGGAGATGATCACTTAATTCTTTCAGATAATATCACGAAAAAAAGGAAAATTATAGCTTTGAGATTTTGGTATGCCCTAAGGTGACTTTAAATTTCAAATGTTCAATGGGAAAGTGTATTCATGTGCTTGCAGGCCTTAAAATCCGAATTGCCTTGACTTAGTGACGTTCAAGGTTCCGGATTTAAGGACAGGCCGAGGAAGGAAGCAACTTGCTGACTTTTGACCAATTGCCCAAGTTGAAATTAAAGCCGAGACTAATGGAGATGAGAAAGCCGCAATCTTTGATCAAATTAAGGAGGTCTTGATTGAGTTATTGCAGCCTAGTCATGCTCGACTTGACGGGGTTTGGAAACCATGTTGGAACCAGCCCGTATTACGGGTCGGCCTGTGATCGTGATCGAGTGTGACGATGACCGTCTCCTGAATGTTGGCGTGCCCTATGAGTCGTTAGAAAAGTGTTATCTGCATAGACATGCTCCAATCACATAGGATGCTTTCTCCATCGTTCCTGGAATTTTAGTCTTATGCTTTCCTTCTTCCTCTGGGTTTTCCAATAGCACTTTAAATTTCATTTAAGTTCTCACGAATTCCAAGAGTTAACTTTTAGCAATCGATAGATCTCACATGAAGACATGAATAAGATGTACGGCATATTTTCGTTCCTATCACATGTAAATGATCCTCAACTTATTTTTATTGCGCGGGGTTCTATATCTTACTTGGACCGTCGATTTGATTATTCACGAACTCTGAGTTTACCTACAATAGGATTCTTCGACATATAAAAGAGATTAATAACATCTCCACATAAAATTAGTCGAGCTTATGTTTTATAAAAGAAGCCCCTTGTCCTCTAGCCCACCCATCTCTTAAAAGGTGCTGATTGGGCCTGATCCGACCCGATTCGATGGGTCTAGGAATTTGTTCAAGCCCGCCCAAAATGTTGGCAGGCCCGCGATCGGGCATAGCCACGAGAGTCACGTGAAAATTGGATGGTCAAGAAGAGCATCGTGAACATGTCCCAGCTTTAGTAGAAGGTCAAGTTGGTCACAAAGATTCTAATCGCGCTCACCAATTGCCAGAGCTCATTGATTACTTTGCAATGTTTAGGTAGGCGATCCAAGATACTCGTAGGATTAGATGAGTTGCTCGCGGTTCATTTGTACTGTAATGTTCATCCGATAGATAGAGCTTTTAGATCTAGATGCTCGGACTCTCTATTAAGATGGAAACCTGATTTTCCATTCTTTTTCTGAAAATCAAGGGCACGAGAGCACGGTCATTGCTATCTAGAGACTCATGGAACAATGCACAAGTCTCGTGAATTGGTTAAATCCCGACGACTTCCAGTTTCTTCAATTGAAAATCCCCCTATGCCTCAACAAATGTACACAATTTAGGGGTTTAAGGGAGTGTTTGATTTATCTTTCCTAAGGGACTTTGGACCTCTCGAGGAAAAATTGAGGGCATTTGGTAAAATTGTTTTGCACTTGTCCTGAGTGAAAGTTAGCCTTGACAAAGTAAAAAGCTCAAGGCAGGTTCCAATCGGCATCGGGCTTTTAACATTTTCAAAAGGCAACTTCAATCAATTAATAAAAATTCTTCAATTGCCTTTCTTGCCCTCAAAAACTTATTAAAAGGCTAATTTTGCCCATTTTAAAAAATAAAACCTAGATCTCCATCTCTGCATCGGTTCACTCATTTTCTTTCTCAGTTTATCGCATCCACCTCTTAGCTCATTTCCTCACTCGACTTTGCACTTCGTTTGCTTTTCATGAAAACCCTTAAGCTAAAATCCTTTACATTTCCTCAAAATTTTCCCCAAAAGGTGAACCAAACTTAGCTTAGGACAGGAACTTTCAAGAACTAAGTCTGACATTCCGATGAGCAGGGCCGGGCTGGTTGCTGTCTGTGTTATACGTCGTTTTCCCTCACCGTGGACTCAAGATGATTTGCAGCCCGGAAGGGTCACCCCTCATCGGATCCTCCCATCTCCTGAAAGACTCCCCATTTCTTGCTTCACACCTTAATCTGGTCTGCCCTCCAAACAGGTAGATAGGTAGAGAGAGAAAGAAAGAGGTTGAAAGACAGGATATTAAATTTCACGGTCCTAATCTGTATCTTCTCGCCCTTTCACGTTCCACGTCTCCGCCTTTCCAACACTCGATTCGGACGCGAACCTCATCCGACATTCAACTCCCATCTTGCGCCCCCCTCCTTTCATTTGCCTGGGCCCAGGTCACGCTCGTTTCTTTATTGGCTCCTTCCATGACTAATGATTCTAGTATCCCCAGCAGTCAGACCGTCTTTGCAAGTTGAAAAGCGAGAAGCGGACAATCTTATGCAACATCTTTCCTGTCGTAACCACATTTCAAGATGGTCCATTTTCCGGTGTCTTGGTCCGTGTCCTGCCTGTCAGTATTCCGTCTCTCCTTCTTCTTCATCTTCCTTTTCACACGTTGCTTTCATCCTCTTGGCTAACTACAATAGAATTCAGACAAACGTGACGATGAAACTGCGTCGCTACCCCCACCTGATATTTTCTTCTTCATTTGCAAGGACTTACTTAATTCAATCACCTAAACTTTTACATATCTCCATACTACATCACTGTCGTTGACTAGGATGGGTGGCGAAGCCACTGAGGCTCGACTCGAGCCCGAGCCTCGAATCTTCGCTCGGCCTTTGGTTTTGGGTCGATCTGAGGTCGATGGCCGGGGATGGACATCGGCCGAGGGAGTCGTAGATCTACGTTCCTCGCGGATACTTAATTCTAGTGTAGAGAAAAGGAATAGACCAAGGGGGAAGCCAGCCACACATGCTCAAGCAAAGAATAAAGACAGAGAATGAAAAAGAAGTACAAATCTGAATAAAGCACATGCGGATTTTGGCCGGTAAAGTTCCCATGCAGCCGTCTCTGCGGCGCTTTCGTCTACCCGAAAGTCCATGTCTTTGAACTCCACATCTAACTCTCTCTCTCTCTCTCTCTCTCTCTCTCTCTCTCTCTCTCTCTCTCTCGCCAACACTCTGTCCTTTATATGCCAGAGCAGCTGATTCTTGCCACCTTCATTTTGGGCAAAATCTTGCTCTCCACGAGCGCTTTATGATAAAAGAGGAAACATGGGAAGAGGGAGCCCGGAAGAAGATGGGTTGCCCACAAGCTCTCTGCTGCTTCTCAAGGAAGTCCCTGGCTATGGCAACCATGGCAACCATGGCAACTACGTGCCTTCGAGCGACCCCTCGGTCACGCCTCTCGTCGTCTTCAGCACGCTCGTTGCCGTTTGCGGGTCCTTCGTCACTGGGTGCGCTGTGAGTACTATTGCATCGAACTTCTCCTGAATTGGTTGCTTGTAGTTCGATCACTGGGGACCCGGCTCTGTTTTCTGTCGGCAGTCTTGCTTTTTTATATTTCTGTCACAGGTTCTTTCGAATTCGAGTGAATGTTTCGTTCGAGAAAGAAAGACGACGAAGCAAATTGCTCGATCGATCAATGTTTGTCTTTTTGCTTGTGTGATTGGTCGAACTTTCATTTCCATTCAAGATGGTGGTTCTTGTTTTGGCATTCGTATGATGTTGCAAAAAGCAAGCAAGCAAGCTAGATCTACCTGCAATTCTTGTTAAATGTCTGATTGCCTTTTCTATCCTTTTGTCTCCTTTTTCTTTTTCTTTTTCTTTTGGGTGGGTGGAAGTTAGTTAATAACGTTGCAGAAGTACCAGCTGGCATGTTGTGGGATCACATGGCTTAATAGACCCAAGGTATTAGGTTGACCTGGACTGTTCAAGAATAAAAATGTCATAAACTGAAGTTGCTCCTTTATGATCAGTTAGGTTTGTTATGGAAACCCAATTTGGCAGAGACATGAAATTATCACGTTTCACTACTTGGATTGCAATTCTGAGAAAAGCTACTTCTGAAAAACCAATTTTCAGTTAATGTAATCTTTCATGTTTTTTGTTTTGCCTCTGTAATGTGATCTCCTAGCCCGCTGCTCTGTTCAGGCTGTTTGTTTCTCATGAGATTACTCTCCACCAAGTAGAGGTTACCATAACTAGTGGCGTATTTTCATGATGCAGTCTGGTTATTCATCACCTGCTGAGTCGGGCATAATGGAGGACTTGGGTCTCTCTACGGCAGAGGTGAGTCCTATCAAGCATACATGCTATATGGCTACCATTTCATAATGTCTCAGCCCTGCATAGTTCTGTTATTCATGGGAAAAAACTGAAAATTGTGCATATTAAAGTAAAATTTACTGTCAGGAACTGAGATATAAGATGTCCTCAGTGCATTGCTAGAAAGTATGATGAATTCTGGCCAGTTCAGCCAATTTCTTGTTCAGTAGATTCTGTGCAGAATCTCTGATATAATCATTGCGAATTCATTCGAACTTCTCCGTAAAAGCATGGTTGATCCCAAAAAACTCATGACCTAAAGAGCTAGCTACCGATGACTTCTTTATTTGTGGCACTGTTGGAATTTTAGTCACGATCTGGGTTCTCTAATATTAATATTCTTGCTTTCTCATGTTACAGTATTCGCTTTTTGGTTCTGTATTAACAATAGGAGGGTTAATAGCAGCTTTGGTTAATGGGCGGATGACAGATATGCTGGGTCGCAGACGTGTAAGTCATATTCTAGCCTTTCCAGCTATTTGTGAATTTGAAAATCATATATGTTCAATGAAGAACCCGAAAAAATCTGACGGAATTCTTAATTGATGCGATGTGATGCAGACAATGGGGATTTCACAAATATTTTCCACTGCCGGATGGCTTTCTATAGCATTTGCCAAGGTGTGTGCTCTGTCCATATGCTGCTTCAGAATTTTGCTTCATAGATTGTCAATGATTTGTCCACAAAACTTCAATCATATTCTACTTTTCTGAGTTGTCTATTCTCTGAAAAGTCTGAGAAGCAATTAATGGTGTATTTCATCTAACCTTGCAGAATGCTTGGTGGCTTGATATTGGAAGACTGTTAAATGGACTTGGCATTGGGATTGTATGTTACGTGGTAAAGGCACAAACATTAAGATTTCTTACCCTAAATAATTTCTAGAAGATGTTGGTCATAATATTGTTGCCAAACAGGTACCTGTGTACATTGCTGAAATAACACCCAAAAGTGTCCGGGGAGCATTCACAGCTTTAAAAAAATTTTAAAATTTTGGGCCACTGTATAATGTTAGTGGTGTCAATTCAATGCATTGCCTATCAACCTTTGCTGAATCTGGTTGCAGTTTTTGTTATGCTGTGGCTTTTCGTTGATTTACTTTCTCGGAACTATCGTTTCCTGGCGTATCCTGGCTTTTATAGGTATTGTCTCAGTTCTTTTCTACTTTGTTTTGTTAGATTTATCTTGGGAAACATGATAAGGTCACTGTGCATGATTTTGTTTTCAGGTTGTAGCCCCTGCATACTTCAAATTTTCAGTTTATTCTTTATCCCGGAGTCTCCTAGATGGCTGGTAAGTTGTTTATGGAGTGCCAGGTACTCTTGAGGAGCCACGTAATATTGTAATTTATGTCGTTCTTATTTGAAACTTCGATTATGAATGTGGCCATCACTTTGCTCTATGTGGTTTCATTCGATGATTTCATCGGTGTTATGTCCAAATTTGTCATTCAATGGTGACAATTTCATGGTTGAGTAACCATAACATAATGGAACTTGGATAATTAGATGATGGCGCAATCTAAATAGCACGAGTAGGATGCTGCATGCCATGTGGAGTATTTTGTAGCCCACCTCGATGTATCGCAAGGCATAGAAATCATTTTGAATTGTTCTCATGCGCTAACAAATTACTCTGTCAAAATTTTAGACCGAAATTGGGAAGAGTGGTAATGAAGTCAATATTTTGCCAAGGAATAATTTTATTCACGACTCAAATTGAAGTCTTGGGGTGTACTGAGAATGAGCAGAGGCATAAGTATCACAGTTTCCGTGTCAAGACAATTTGCATGATCATTTTTTGTAAGAGTTCACTAGTTATCTAAAATTCTGAAATCATAAAAAGAAACGAAGTTAATGTTGCAGGAATATTGGAGCGATGATTCTGCATTTTTCATTGTAAGGAAGATGATTATTGCAGTTTTTGACTGACAGATAAAAGTTGGTCAAGAAAAGGAGTTTGAAGCCACGTTGCAGAGACTCCGTGGAAAAAGTGTTGACATTTCTCGGGAAGCAACAGATATCAGAGTAATTTCTCCATTTCACGTATCAATAGGAGAAAGTTTTCCCTTTTCCTTTTACTTTTTAATGTTTCAATTGATATTGTCTTACAGGACTATACAGAAACCTTTGAACAGGTTTCCCAATCTAGAAATCTCGATTTGTTCCGGCGACGATACGCTCATTCCCTCATAGTAAGCCTTCCCTCCAAACTGTTCAAATTGCTTGCCAGTTTTTGTTATGTTCTTTTTTTCTCCCTATTTCCTAATGTTTTCAAAGCTTAGATAGGAGTTGGATTGATGGTGCTTCAACAATTTGGAGGGGCGAATGCATTTGCTTACTATGCCAGCTCTATATTTGAATCAGTTGGTAAAAATCACGCTATAAATTCGTTAGTTAATCATAAAGAGTGAAGACTTGGTAATCTCAACTTATTATCCTGACAGACTTTTCAAGCAGCTTTGGTACCCGAAGCATGGCTATCATCCAGGTAACAACCATTGAGAATTTGGCTGGACAATGAGTTTTATATTTCACATTTTCAAGATTCCTCACCTGTTTTGCAGATTCCGGCAACCGCTCTCAGTGTAATCTTGACAGATAAAGCTGGAAGAAGACCTCTTTTAATGGTGACAAAACCAATACTATCGATGTAATCTCCTAAATTAAGTTGCTTATAAGCATTACCAAGTTTGATATTCATTTTCAGGTTTCTTCAGCTGGAATGAGCTTGAGTTGCTTTGTTCTAGCATTATCATTCTTAATGCAGGTATTCAAACACTAACCAAGCTTACTCATTCTTGTTAATCTCATAAAGTGGCCTGATTCATTTTCTTTTTCGTTAAATATCTTCACGTGAAATCAGGACCTGCAGTACTGGATAGAAGTCACTCCCATTTTGGTGTATGTATGCATTATGGTAAGTATGCGTGACAAATATTTTTCTATTCTCTTGTTTTTCAACTCTTATACGGCTATCTCTTATGGTTGGGGGCATATTGAGTTGCTGCTCAATCATACTTATCCAGGCAATAATATATCGGAGGAGAGCACACTTTGACAAAGAAACCTTCATTATAAAATTGCTGCTTCTAAGTCCTCAACTGTCTTTCCCGGACTAGTTGTATTGAAGTTGCTGACAGATGATTATTGCTATCAGGTGTATACCGTAGCTTACTCACTAGGCATGGCAGGTTTACCATGGGTCATAATGTCCGAGGTAAATGGATACCTTTTGTCTAACATTGCACTCTATAGTCTCTACTTCAAGACCATATATACGTTTAGAAACCTATTTATACCGGTGGACATGTTCTCAATAGGTATTCCCAGTAAATGTTAAAGGGTCGGCTGGAAGCCTAGTGTCCTTCTCCAATTGGTCCTGTTCTTGGATTGTCACCTACAGTTTTAACTTCATGTTTGAATGGAGCGCACCCGGTAATTAATCCTCCTATTTTTTTTCCATTCTTACTCTATAGTGTTCACCGGCTATGCTTCTTTGGAGCCTACATAAATGAACTGCAACATAAATGAACTGCATGAGCTTTTATGTCAGCGTACGTACTAATAAACCTATGTCTTGACTACGCTGCTTTCAGGAACCTTTCTGATCTTTGCGTGCATTTGCGGATTAACTATCTTGTTCACTGCGAAGATAGTGCCGGAGACCAAGGGGCGAGCATTGGAAGAATTGCAAGCATCACTTGCCCTTTTTCTGCAATGATTTGTATACTGTTGTTGCCAAGCACAAAAGGCATTGAGTCAGGCTGCCGAAAGCCATTTTGTAGGATTGACCCTTTGTGCCCGATTGCGGCAAACATTTGCATTATCAGAAGGGGGGAAAAGAAAAGAGAGATTTCCTTGCAATTTGTACAACCTTTTACACTGGTTGACTTCACCATGCTCAGGTCAACTTTGTGGGATACTGGCACATTGCCATACCAATGATGATTGATGTGCAAAAAATTAAGGCTTTAAAACTTGATTACTTGTTACCGATTAAGCATGTTATGTACGAGTTATACTTTCTTTTCATCAATACCAAATTACGACATGTGAGGTAAGAAATAAAAGTTCTAGTGTAGTACAATCGAGCTTTAATTGGCAATTAAGTCCGAGTTTTGATGTCAGCATCGAATGATCAACTCCCTCCGGTAGTGCCAACTTGGGTCTACTCGATTTATGTAACGGTAGGACCATGTTAAACATGACATCTAGAAAGAAAATCCTTTTTCATGGTACTCCGATTTGCATAAGCTATTGTGGTAGGGACGTGTCAATGCCAAGTGATGTGAAGGCAATTGCCTCTGCTCATTGTTTGATGGCCTAATGCTTTATCACCGATAATGATTTATGCCTAAACATTTTTGTGGACAGTGAAAATATTTATCGTCTATTCATTTTTGTAAGCAATATAAATTATTATTTTTTGAAAAATATTTTCAAAATCATCCATTTTTTAAGAAAGAAACTGAGCCTAAGTTTTGCAATATTTTTCAAATTTGCCCCGAGTTTGAAAAAGAAGGCCACAAGAGAAGCTTTTTGTTCCCACATTTCCTTAATTTTTGCCCCATTAATTGCGAACCGTTTATAGACAGTTGTGCATTTATCAAGAAATAATTAGATCACAAACAAATTTCTGTTATCATACATTTATAACCCATTATTACTATATACCACAAATCCAACAAAATTAACTTAAAGCTTTGATTGTTTGATGAAAAATAAATGATTTAAAAGATGATTTTTTAAGAACAATTGTTTACATTACTTGAAATAATTAATTAATTGAAAATATCTTCATTATCGACAACAATTTATATTTAAATATTTTTGTGGATAATAGAATTTTTTTGTTCATTTATTTTTGTAAGCAATTTGAATGATATTTTTAAGAAAATATTTTTCAAGTTATTAATTATTTATAAAACAAACGGAGATTTAGATTATTAACATCTATGAAAAATATCATTAACTGTTAAGTTTGGCCCACTAAAAAAGATTTCTACATCCACTCGTCCTGGATTTGGTAGGTTTTTGAAGAAAAATTCCAAATAAGAGGTCGAAGTGCCGTCATTTTCTCAGATAAGGGTATAAAGAAGATCATGTTTCAAAAAAGGGCTTGAAGTAATTATGATTGTTTCAAATAAGAGATTAGCCTCATTGGCCGAGGAAAAATTATAGCTGATTAGGGATATTTTCATCGAAACACAATTTTAATTAAACTAGATTAAAAATTAAAAATACTAAAAAAAGCAAAAATATGGGGCTATTGGTGCCTAGGATAGGGCTAGGCCCTCGCTAGAAATAGGAAAGGGTAGCAACCCTCTCCCAAATCTAGGTGACGGTTGCCCGCCATCGCATTGGTTTGGGTGAAGGTCGTTGGCATTCACACAAACTTGGTGGCCCTCGCCTAGGGCCTCCGGTCTATTGGCCATTGGCCTTTACCTTTGGTCGATGAGGGTTTGCTGGTCCTTGCCTCTGGTTGGTGACCTTGCTGGCCATTGTTATCGTCTCGCTGACGATGGGGCGATGGCCACAGGTAGGAGGGACCTAGGTGAGGATCGCCGAGCTTGAAAGAAAAAAATAAAAAAATAAAAAATCTAAAAGATGAAATTGCCCTTTTTAGCCGGTGAGTTGAAGCATTCTTTATTAGCTGGTGAGTTGAAGCATTCTTTGAAACTGATATGATTACTCTATACCCTTATTTAAAATAAGATCTACTTCAGGTCATTATTTGAGAAAATGAAGACATTTCAGATTTTTATCTGAAATAATGTCCATTTTAGACTTTTATTTGAAATTTTCTGGAATTTTCTTGGTTTTCTATTGTCAATTCCACGTGCTATCAACATAGTTTGCAAGTTAGGGGAGGTTTTACAGTATTCTCAGCGACCTTGTCTTTTAAATTTTTGGTATCAAATTTTCAAAAATTATCCCTCCATGTCATCTTTCATCTTCTTTATATGCGTCGGGTCTTAATGGGTGGTGGAGATGGTACAATTTGTCCAGCAGTAACATACTTGAATGGTGCAAAAGTCTAAGAGTGAGTGTTAGAGTAGGATTAGCGTAGGACCGACAAAAAAAAAAACATACTTGAATGGCGCAAAATTAGTAGGATTTGCCTGCATCTGAATAGAATGGCTCGATGCTCTTGGCCCATCAATGACTTCATGGGAGGTGTTGATGATCATTGGCTTGATCACATTTATTTCATCCGGTAATTAGTGGTTTCATTATGATGTTAGTAAAAAATCCTCGTTAGATATATTTAGATTATTTATGATATGTTGGGAATTTATAATATTCTGGATGTCTTTGTGATTGATTGTAATTGATCTTGCAATATTTTGTTGCTACATATAGTTATCCTATAAAGTCTATAAGTAGGCTTATGTACTCCTCATTATTATACTTTTTGAAATACACAACAAATTCTCCATATCCCTCTCTTCCGCGTCATTTTTAACTCTCCTCATGGCCAGCATCATAGGATTAGGCTCTAACTACCTCTTATGCTCATTAGCGAGTTGTCTTGGGATATCAATATTTCCGCTTCTTGTTGTTCTGCCATCGGCTGTGTAGCCAATAACTCGGAACGTCCTATTCTGTCATTGCCAAGTGGTGGTGACGGGTTGTTACCATCAACATTGTCAGGATCTAGTTGATTCCTTGTTCTCACCATCGTATTTCTGCAAATTGGCCATAAACGTTCCACCTAGCATGCCAAAAAGACGCTTTGCCGGAAGTTCTCCTGCAACAAATTAACTTTTGCGGAAAGCCATTCTTCGGTTTTTAATTAAGGGAGATAGGTTTTTGTGGCAAATTCGAATAGGAAATATCATAAATAAGCACAAATTGTGCCAGAATTTAATTGACGACAAGGCTTAGGAAGTACAACCACAACAATGGAACCAAATGTTAACAAATATGTTAACATTTAATTGACAACAAAGCTTGAGAAGGCAAAGATGCTACATCATAATTTAATCGACGATGCAACACTAAGAATAGAGATATAGTTGGAATTCAATCGACGGTGTGGATATAAAAACTATAGTTAAAAACCTACTTGTAACTTAATCAATGACACGAGTTTGGAGACTAAAAGTGCAGTGTAAGAAAGTAAAGATAATCAAAGAAAATCATTTTTTTTTTTATATTTGCATGGGGGTTCTTTAATAGGCGAGCAATGGTATTTATAATGGTCATGCTATAACTGTCTCTAAGCAGTTCTCTTGTGATTATCTATATTTCTTTATTTTCGAAAGTTTTGTGCCCTTATCCTCATGATGCCACAATCTTGCCTTTAGTTGGTTGTTCCTTTAAAAACATTAAAAACATGTGCTAGTTGTTTCATGCTCTCAATTGCTTTGTTCTCCACTGATTTCAAACTTGGAATCACATCTTGATGCCCCTCACGTGTTCTACTTTCTTTTGATACCTTAGTGGCTTAGCTCAATATTTCTAATCGATATCCTTGTAGATCATCATTAACCATACCTTATCGTATGATGACAATCAATCGGTAATAATCACTGACATGTGCCAATATCGATGTCGATCCTTATGATTGTTGACGATGGGTCACATGCTCGATAATATTGGACGCTTTAGTCATGTGTCTGCCCATATTGACCACATGGTCACTGTTTTGGTGCAAACAATAGTAAATTCCTTTCGAGAAGCACCTGTATATCCTGTTCTTAATCACTTGGCTGATTCCCAAGGTATTAGGTCGACCTGGATTATTTAAGAATATAATAATTTATTCCGACAACTACTTTGTAACATTTTCCCACTCCCAACTCGGGACAAGGACTGACCAAAAAAAAAAAACCTCGGGACAGGGGAGGAGATGACGCGTTGGAGGATACACTTGTTGCAGGTTTTCATATATTTATATCAACACGAACCACGATAAAGCACGTGGCTGCTTCAGGGTCAGTTAAGTGCACGGCATCAAACTCACACATGCAAAAAAAGAAAAAAAAAAGAGGTCAAATGATCTTCATTAACTACTTCAATCACAATTGTGAGAAAGAGGTCACCTACCAATCAAGCTAATAAGATTAGTTGCACAAATATAAGGAAATGGAGATTAAGAGTGACAGAAAATATAAAATAGTAAAGGTGCGCACAAATACAAAGAAATAGAGACTAGAAGTGACCGACACAACAAAATATAAAATATAAAATATTAAAGGTGAGAAAGAGAAATCAACACACAAGACTTATCCCAATTTACTCTAAAATTAGGGCTACATTGTATTGTATTTTACTATAATTAGCACATTCCATTTCTTTATTATAACTCTCAATTATTAAAAAAAAAGATTATATATATATATATATATATTCAAAATATAGGCACAAATTATAAAAGCTCTCTGGCTTTATGGGACGTTGCCTCCTACGACCCCCACCTAAGGTGCCCCGGACCCTTGTTCGGTACTTTCCTATTGATAGAGAGAATAAATCACACTCTCAATAAAATCTACATATTTGCGTACTATATCATTGTTTCCAATGAGGATGAGCCGTGAAGTCGCCAAGACTTGCCTCGAACCTGAGCCTTGAATCTCCTGCTCGGCCTCGGATTTGGGTTGATCTGAGGTCGACGGCCTGGATCGAGATCTGCAGAGTGGAGTTTAATCTACGTTCGTTATTCCCAGACGACCGGATACTTAATTCAAGTCTAGAAGTAAGAAAAGACAGCGAAGCGACCCACGTGCTTAAGCAAAGAATTAAGGACAAAAAATAATGCAAAGTTGGATGATCCGATGCGGCTATTGGCCGATACATTTCCCCTGCAGCCGTCCGACAGTCCATTTCTTTCAAGTCCATATCTACCTCTCTCTCTCTCTCTCTCTCTCTCTCTCTGACAAATCCATTGCCCTTTATAGGCATGCACAGCTGATTCTTGCCTCCTTCATCCTTGGCAAATCTCGTTCTCCCCGAGAGCTTTGTAGTAAAAAGGACACATGGGTAGGGAGAGCACAGAAGACGATGGGTCGCCCACAAGCTCTCTGCTTCTCAAAGACGTCCATGGCGATGGCGACCGTGGCAACTCCACGTCTTCAAGTGATCCCTCGGTCACTCCTCTCGTCGTTTTCAGCACGCTGGTTGCCCTTTGCGGATCTTTTGTCCTTGGATGTGCTGTGAGTAATATTGCATCGAACTTTCCGTGAATTGGTTGCACGTAGTTCGATCACTAAGAACCCGGCTCTGTTCTCTGTGGAGCAGTCTTGCTTTCCTTCACCAACCCACCTTCCCCTTTTTTAAAATTTATCCTTTTTTGCGTTTCTTTCACAGGTTCTTTCAAATTCGAGTGAATGTTTCGTTAGAGAAAGAAAGAGGAAGAGAAAATTGCTCGATTAGTGTCTGTCTTTTTCTTGTGTAATTGGTCAAACTTTCGTTTTCATTCAAGATGGTGGTTCTTGTTTTGGCATTCGTATGATGCCGCAACAAGCAAGCAAGCAAGCAAGATCTATAACTGCAACTCTTGTTGAATGTCCGATTGCTTTTTCTTTCTTTTTTTTTGAGGGGTGGAAATTAGTTTATAATGTTGCAGAAGCTCCTGCTGGCATGTTGTGGGATCACATGGCTTAATTGAGCCAAGATACAAGGTTGACCTGGATTGTTTAAGAATAAAAATGTCATAACTGAAGTTGCTCCTGTATGATCAATTACTTTTGTTATGGAAACTCAATTTGGCAAAGAAACATGAAATTATCACAAATCACTACTTGGATTGCATTTTTTAGAAAAGATACTTCTGAAAACCAATTTTTGGGCAATGTAATCTTTTATGTTTTTTTTGTTTTCCCTTTATAATTTGATCTCCCAGGCGATTGCTCTGTTCAGTCTGTAGTTTCTCATGGGATTACTCTCCACCAAGTAGAGGTTACCATAACTAGCGACGTATTTCTATAATGCAGTCTGGTTATTCATCACCCACTGAGTCGGGCATAAAGGAGGACTTGGGGCTCTCTACGGCAGCGGTGAGTCCTATCAAGCATACACGCCACCTGGCTACCATTTTATTAGCTCTCAGCCCTGTATAGTTCTGTTATTCAAGGGAAAATACTAGGAATTGTGCGTCTTACAATAAAATTTTCTGTGAGGAACCGAGATATTAGATGTCCTCCTTGCATTGCTAGGAAGTATGATGAAACATGGCCAGTCAATTCCTTGTTCAGTAGATTCTTTGCAGAACTTCTGATATTGTCATTACGATTTCATTTGAACCTTTCCCTAAAAGGATGGTTGACGCCAAAAATCTCATGACCTAAAGAGCTAGCTAATAATGACTTCTTTATCTATGATGCTGTTGGAATTAGGGAATTTTTCAGTCACGATCCGGGTTCTCTAACATTAATATTCCTGCCTTCTGGTATTGCAGTATTCGCTTTTTGGTTCTATATTAACAGTAGGGGGTTTAGCAGGAGCTTTGGTAAATGGGCGGTTGACAGATATGATAGGTCGCAGACGTGTAAGTCATTCTCTAGCCTTTTCCAGCTATTCGTGAATTTGAAAATCATATATGTTCAACGAAGAACCTGAAATAATCTCTCAGAATTTTTAATTGATGCAATGTGATGCAGACAATGGGGATTTCACAAATATTTTGCACTGCAGGATGGCTTTCTATAGCATTTGCGAAGGTTTGTGCTCTGTCTATTTTCCGCTTCAGAATTTTGCTTCATAGATTGTCAATGACCTGTCCACAAAACTCAATCATATTCTACGTTTCTGAGTTATCTATTCTCCAAAAAGGCTGAGAAGCAGTTAATGGTGTATTTCATCTTACCTACAGAATGCTTGGTGGCTCGATATTGGAAGACTGTTAAATGGACTTGGCATTGGGATTGTATGTTACGTGGTAAAGTCACAAACATTCGGATTTCTTATCCTAAATTAATCTAGAAGATGTTGGTCATAATATTGTTGCCAAACAGGTACCTGTGTACATTGCTGAAATAACACCCAAAAGTGTCCGGGGAGCATTCACCGCTTTATATCAGGTGAAAATTTTGGTCCCCTGTAAAATGTTAATGGTGTCAACTCGATGCATTGCCTATCAACCTTTGCTGAATCTGGTTGCAGTTCTTGGTATGCTGTGGCATTTCGTTTATTTTCTTTCTTGGAACTGTTGTTTCCTGGCGTACCTTGGCTTTGATAGGTACTGTCTCAGTTCTCTTCTGCTTTGTTTTGTTAGATTTATCTTGGGAAACATGATAAGGTCACTGTGCGTGATTTTGTTTTCAGGTTGTATCCCCTGCGTACTTCAAATTTTCGGTTTATTCTTTATCCCGGAGTCGCCCAGATGGCTGGTAAGTTGTTTATGGGGTGTACCAAGTACTCAAGAGGAGCCACGTAATATGGTGATTTGTGTCGTTCCTATCTGAAACTTCAATTTCGATTGTGGCCATCACTTTGCTCTATGTTGCTTCATTCGACGGTGACGATTTCATTGGTGTTATGTCCAGATTTGGCGTTCAATGGTGACGATTTCATGGTTGAGTAACCATGACGTAATGGAACTTGGATAATTAGGGGCTGTCAAAATAGCACAAGTAGCATGCTGCATGCCATGCAGAGTATTTTGTAGCTCACCTTGATGTCTCGCAAGGCACGGAAATCATTTTGAACATACTCATGCACAAACACATTACTTTGTTGGAAATTATAGACTGAAAATGGGAAGAGTGGTAATAAAGTCAATATTTTATGAAAGAATAATTTTACTCGTGACTGAAATTTAAGTCTAGTGGTGAATTGAGAATGACCAGAGGCATAGGCATTACAATTTCCATGTCGAGACAATTCGCATGATCAGATTTTGTAAGAGTTCACTAATTATCTAAAAATCCGAAATCATAAAATGAAATGAAGTTAATGTTGTAGGAATATTGGAGTGAGGACTTGGGAATTTCCATTGCAAGGAAGATGATTAGTGTAGTTTTTGACTGACAGGTAAAAGTGGGTCAAGAAAAGGAGTTCGAAGCCACGTTGCAGAGACTCCGTGGCAAAAGTGTTGACATTTCCCAGGAAGCAACGGATATCAGAGTAATTTCTCCATTTCACATATCAATTGGAGAAAGTTTTCCCTTTACCTTCTACTTTTTAATGTTTCCATTCAATTGTCTTATAGGAATATACAGAAATCTTTGAACGGTCTTCCCAGTCTAGAATTCTCGATTTGTTTCAACGAAGATACGCTCATTCCCTCATAGTAATTCTTGCCTCCAAAATATTCAAATTGCTTGCCATTTTTCGTCCCATTTTTCTTCCTATTTCCTAATTTTTTTTCAAAACTTAGATAGGAGTTGGATTGATGATGCTTCAACAATTTGGAGGGGCAAGTACATTTGTCTACTATGCGAGCTCTATATTTGAATCAGCTGGTAAAAATCATGCTATAAATTCGTGAGTTTAGTTAATCATAAAGAACAGAGACTTGGTAATCTCTACTAATTATCCTGACAGGCTTTTCAAGCAGCTTTGGTAGTCGAAGCATGGCTATAGTCCAGGTAATAAACTCCGGAGAATTAAGCTGGAAGAGGAATTTTATTTTTCACATTTTCAAGATTTTCTCACCTGTTTTGTAGATCCCGGCAACAGCTCTTAGTGTAATTTTGACGGATAAAGCTGGAAGAAGACCACTTTTAATGGTGAAGAAGCCAATACATATCAATGCATTCTCCTAAAGTAAGTTGCTTGTAAGCTTACCAAATCTGACTTTTATTTGCAGATTTCTTCAGCTGGAATGAGCTTGAGTTGCTTTGTTCTGGCATTATCATTCTTCATGCAGGTATTCGAACGCTAACCAAGCTTACTCATTCTTCTTAATCTCTTAAAGTAGCCTGATTTTTTTTTTCTTTCTCGTTAAATATCTTCATGTGAAACCAGGACCAGCAATACTGGACAGAAGTCACTCCCATTTTGGTGTATGTATCCATTATGGTAAGTCTGCGTAACAAATATTTTTCTGCTTTCTTGTTTTTCAACCCTCACACGACTATCTCTTATGGTTGAGGGCATATCAAGTTGCGGCTCAATCCTACTTCTCCAGGCAATAATACATTGAAGGAGAGCACACTTTGACAAAGAAACCTTTGTTATAAAATTGCTGCTTCTAAGTCCTCAACCGTCTTTCCAGGACTAGTTGTGTTGAAGTTGTTGACAAATGATAATTGCAATCAGGTGTATTCCGTAGCTTTCTCACTTGGCATGGCGGGGTTACCATGGGTCATCATGTCCGAGGTAAATACATACGTTCTCTCTAACATTGCACTCTATAGTCTCTCTACTTTAAGACCATAGATAGAAGCCTATTTATACCGGTGGACATATTCTCGATAGGTATTCCCAGTGAATGTTAAAGGGTCGGCTGGAAGCCTGCTTACCTTCTCCAATTCGTCCTGTACTTGGATCATCAGCTACAGTTTTAACTTCATGTTCGAATGGAGTGCACCCGGTAATTAGTCCTCCTCTTTTTTTCCATTCTTGCTCTATAGTATTCACTGGCAATGCTTCTTTGGAGCCTAAATGCGTGAACTGCTTGGCTTCTTACGTTGGGGGTACATACTAACAAGTCTATGTCTTGACAATCTTGCTTTCAGGAACCTTTTTGATCTTCGCGTGCATTTGCAGTTTAACTATCTTATTTACTGCAAAGCTAGTGCCGGAGACCAAGGGGCGAGCACTCGAAGAATTGCAAGCATCACTTGCCCATTTTCAGGAATGATTTGTACTTAGCTGAGATCTGAGTTGGTAGGATCATTGGGATGCCGGCCATATAAGGCATTGCGTCAGGCTGCCGAGAGCCTTTTTGTAGGATTGACTTTTCTGTGCCTGATTGCGGTAAATATTTGCAATATCAAAAGGGGGAAAAATAAAAGAGATTTCCTTGCAATTTGTTTAACCTTTTGCATTGATTGATTTCACCGCGCTCAGGTCATTTTTGTTGGATACTGGCAAATTGCCATTACCAATGACGATTGATGTGCAAACAATTAAGGCTTTAAAACTTCAGTCAACTTCGCCGATTACTTGTTACGGATTTCCGCATGTTATATACGAGTTATACTTCCATTTCATCAATTCCAATTTACGATACGTGAGGTGGGAAATAAAAGTTCTAGCGAAGTGCGGTCGAGTTCTGCATGGGCAACTAAGTCTGAGTTTTGATGCCGGAATCGAATGATTGAGTCCCTCCTGTACCGCCAACTTGGGTCTATTCTATTTGTAGCGGTAGGACTACGTTAAAAGTAGAGCTGTTAAACGGGTGGGTCGGGTCGGGTTTGGGTCGGGTCATTCATGGGTTGACCTAAATTGATCCATTAATCAATTTATAACCCATTTATATCTAATGTAAATTTTTGATCCATACCCGACCCGACCCATACCCGACCCGACCCATATTAATAAAATATTTTCATATTTAACCAAATTTAGGAAAACTTATTCTTATGTTTTTTTTTTTTTTAAAGATTATATTACTAAAAAACTTCCAAACAATACAAATCCAATTAATAATTTTTCAATTTTTTATAATTTTTCAAAAAAATTATATATATATTTAAAAACTAAAATAGTTTTATACAACACAGATTTAATGGAAAATTTTTATAATTTTTAAAATAATTATTTTAAAAATCGAATTTTAATTATTTTTATTTTAAAAAATAAATTTGTAATTATTTTTATTTAAAAAAATTAAAATTTTAATTATTTTTAAATTAAAATTTTAATTATTATATTTTTATTTTTTAAATATAATTTTTTTTTTTCTTTTTGCTCTTCTTCTTCTTTGGTGGTCGCCGGCCATGACGACGGCTGGCGGCCGACCACAGGCTAGCCTCGAGCTCGCCCAGCTCGCCGACGCCAGCGAGCTCGAGGCTCACCTGGCTGGTCGCCGGCCATCGCCGTGTCGGCGACCGGAGGAAGAAGAAAGGAAAAAAAAGAAAGAAAAAAGAAAAAAGAAAATAAATGGGTTCCTTTCTGACCCATTTAAGACCCATATATCTTAATCTTAATCCATTAAAACTCATTATGAGTGTTTTTGGAAATAAAGTTTGACCCATTAACGACCCATTTAACCATAAATGGGTCAATAAATGGGTTACACAATCCATTTAACACCTCTAGTTAAAAGCGACATCTAGAAATGAAATTATTTTTCATGGTTCTCTGATTTGGATAAGCTTTTGTGATAGGACAGATTCATGCCATGTGATGTGAGGGCAATTGTTTTGTTGAAAATAAATGATTTGAAAAATTATTTTCCAAAAAAATTATTTGTATTATTATCTGTATTGCTTAAAATAATTAGTTAATGAAAAATATTTTCATAACAAATAATAATTCATGTGTAAATATTTTTATGGAAAATAAAAATATTTATCACTCATTTATTTTTGTAAATGATATAAATGATCATTTTTTGGAAAATATTTTCTAAATTATTCATTTTCCATGAATAAAATGAAGCCTAAATTTTGCAATATTTTTTTAATTTTCCCCACAAGAGTTTAAAAAGAAAGCTACAAGAGAAGCTATTTATTCCCACATTTCCTTAATTTTTGCCCCACTAATTGCGAACCGTTTATAGACAATTATACATTTATCAAGAAATAATTAGTTCACAAACAAATTCTGTTATCATACATACATAACCCATTATTTTAGATACCACAAGTTTGACAATATTAGGTGCTGTTTGTTTGATGATAAATAAATGATTTAGAAAACAGTTTTTTAAGAATTATCGTTTGCATTGCTTGGAATAATTAGTTGATAAAAAATCCTTTCATTATCGTTAACAAATTATATTTAAACATTTTCATGGATAATATTTTTTTGTTTATTTAATTTTGTAAACGATTTGAGCGATCATTTTTAGGAAAATATTTTTCAAATTATGCATTTGTTGTGAAACAAATGGAACCTGTCGAGGAAAATATTTTCCTCATTTTTCAGCATTTAGTTTGCTTAGGAAAATGAGTCAACGGAAAATATATTCTAATCAACAGAAAAAGGTTTTCTTATTGAAACTTAAATTCAAGAAAATGATTTTCCTTTGAAAGAACGGAAAATGTTTTCCAAAATGTTTTCCAAAATGTTTTCCTATTGTTGATAAATTGTTTATTCTTATAAAAATAGACTTTTTAATCATTTTTATTTTTTAAATTCAAATTTATTTTTGTTATTTTTTCTTTTCCTTTCTCCTTCTTCCTTTCGCTGGCCGTGTGACTTAGCGACCAGCCATGATGTGGGCCGATGAGTTGGAGGCTCGGTTGGTCCAAGCGAGCTTGTGCTGATTGAGGCCATCAAGCATGAGAGTTGCCCGATCCAAGTGAGTTGTAGCTTGGTCGATTCTAGTGAGCTTCGGGCATGTTAGATCCAAGTGAGCTTGGTCTCCACCGAGGTTGGTGAGCTCATGGCTTGCCTATGGCCATCGCCAAATGAGCCTCAAGCTCACCTGTGGTCGTCGCTAGCTAATTGCAACGGAGGATAAGGGAAAAAGAAAAGGAAAGAAAAGAGAAAGAAGAAAATTAAAAAAAAATTTTTAAAAAAAAAAAAAAAAAAAAAAAAAGAAAAAGAAAAAATAATTTCAAAATCTATTTAAAAAATTAAATTAATTAAAAATTATTAAAAAGTTGATTTTTTTTTTTGCCTAAAATAAAATTATGAGGTTGAAATCATTTTTCAATAAGATCCAAATATCAAAAAATATTTTCGATCATATATCACTAAACAAAGGAAGATTAACCATATTATTAGAAAATGCTTTCCAATAAAGCATTTTCCTCTATCATTGAGTTTTTTGTGAAACAAACGCACCCTTAAAATCTATGAAAACATATAATTAACTATTAGGTTTGGCCCACGAAAAAAAGTTCTACATCGTCATGGATTTGATAGGTTTTCTATTGTCAATTCCACATGCTACGAGCCTAGTTTGCATGTTAGATGAGGTACTATAGTATTCTCCGCTACCTTGCCTTTTTAAATTTTTTTCTATCGATTTTTCAAAAATTATCCCTTCATGCCATCTCTCATCTCCTTTACATGCGTTGAATCCTAGTAGGTGGTGGAGGCGCTATAATTTGTCCAACAGTACGAAAAGTAATTTAAGCAGGAACATACCTAGAAGGCACCGGATTAGCAGGATTTGCTTGCATCTGAATTGAATGGCTCAACGCTCCCCGCCAGTGGATGATTTCATGGAAGGTGTTGACAATCATTGGTTTGACCACATCCACGAGCTATTTCATCAGGTAGGTAGTCGTTTCATTACGGTGTTTATCAAGAATCCTTCTTGTTAGATATATCTGAATTATTTCGGATTTATGGAAATTTTTTAATAGTTTGGATATTTTTGTGATTGACTGTAATTGATGTTTAATATTTTGTTATTGTGTATAGTCATCCTATAAAGTCTATAAATAGGCTCTTATGCTTCTTATTATCAAATATTTCGATATGCACAGAAAATTCTCCAAATTTGTCTCTTTCGCATCATTCTTAACTTGATATCAAAGTCTCTTTCCTCATAAATGTAATCAACTATGCTTTGCAATGCCAATTTCATAGGCAGTGTAGTTGACTCTGGCTTGCAACGCCAACTGCATAGGCCGCATTGCTCCACCACAATCATCTTGATGTCAGTTGTATAGGCCGTATCGCTCTCGTTTTTCCACCAAGCCCGCAACTCCAGTTGTTGCTAAAGGCTCTTTCGCTGCTTGTCTCGAAAAACTGCCGCTATCACCATACTCGTCACCGGAAGTCAACACATGCACCACCACGTGCCGTAGTCTCAGACTCAATGAATCCGTCAATTGTAAGTCAATTTTAGACACATTGAGCTGGTTTATTTTTACAATACAAGACCACAAACGGATTCAACATCATGCTTAACGAATCCAACTAGCCAAACCTTGCCACCAAGGAGCCTGCATGTGAGATCCACACGCTCACATGCATTTCACATCGGCCATGTATTGCTTATGTCACTATTAAGTCATCTTGTTGTCATCTCCTGTGTGATCCACCTCGTTGTCTGCCCCTCACCACTAACAGTTGACTGTTGACTGTTGATCGTTGACCCAAAGTTGACCGATCGGTTTTGAGGTATTTCAATGTGCTGATATCATTTTTGGCATTATTATCTCCATATTTTCATTTCCAGTACTAGTTTCTTGGTATTTATTATATAAATTAGTACATTTAAAATAATAAAATGGACGTGCCAATACCTATTCAAACTATCTTGAATGGATAGAATTATCTTTTATGGGTCGAAGAAATGTCAAGTTTTTTTAGAGGATGCAAATTTTGGCATTATGTTATGGGTGAAATTTGCGGGCTTACGAGGAATGCTGAAGAAATTGGAGAAAACTTATTGAGCATTTGGAGGGGTGGGATGGTAAGACCATTAGATTTTAACATGGTTTTGAAATACTTCAATTCCTTCTATCAAGCTTCACTTTCGAGACATGGGATTTGCTTCCCGGCTAATATTTCACCTCGGATATTGCTCACTAGTATTAGCTATTAAAAATTTGCATCGCATGCCTCAAGAGACAAGTTAGTCTATTAACGATTTTTTGTCCTATGTGCATTCTATTTGGGATCAACTGGCTTACTCTAATCCACAATGGAAAGTTGATGTCGATGCTCACAAGTTCGCTAAATATTGTGATCATATGCCTGTTATGCAATTTCTAATGTTACTTGATGATGAGTTAGTACATCTGCAGCAAATCCAGAGGATGTGTATGCTTCTCACTACCCTGAAGCAGACATTGAGGCATCTACTCCCAGTCCTGGTGATCAAACTATTGATGTTCCCTCACTTTTCCATACCCTTGGAATTGACTCGGCTAGACCCAGTGCTACAACAGAACCAATAGCAGACTTTCGAAGGCCGCTAGAAATTCTTTTGGATGTGAGGGCTCAGCAATATGGAATGGAGTGTGAGATCAAGAATCCTCAAATAGCTTTCCAGTCAACTTTAGCCTCTCTACAAGAACAGATACAAGCCCTGAAGTTTCAAGTGTAAGAACCACAAAGGGTTAGGATGTTCAACAACTGCAGGAGACTCTGAAGAAGTTGGAAGAGACTGTCAAGTCAATGGAGGATTTCCAGCTCGTTCGAATCCCAAAACAACCATGATTTTTACCCAACTCTTTTTTAATCATTCTCCACTTTTTGCTGTTGACAAAAAAGGGTGAGAAGTTATGCAAATTTGATTTGATCTTACTTATCTTTGTCTTTTTGGATACTTTTTACTTTGATATTTTGGTTTGGCTTTGGATTGATATTTCGGACTTTTGACTGCTATTGAATCTTTTACACCTGAAATGACTAAGCTTGTGATATTGATTGTGGTTGGATAGTTATCTTATTATGTAGGATTAATATGTTTTCTATGGTTGCAGAATCAATGCTATCCAAGTCCTAATCAACTTATTTTTATAAGATATTATGTATTGCTTAAGTGTTGTTTTGCAGGTCAAAAGTTTTCAAATTTGCAGGAAAGTTTTGTCACCATAAAAAAATGGGGAGATTGTTGGAGAAAACTCATTTATTGTTTTGAAGCTGACAAAACGTTTCCAATAGTCTAGACTGAAAACTTCCAGACTCAAGTGTAACAGTCTGAAGAACTCCAGACTTTACCATCGCCAGACTCAAGATTCAAAGTTTGCTCACACTGATAGTTTCTAGACGAAGAACGAAGACTTATCCAATTGCGGGATGATCTTCAAGGATTCATTTCGTATGGCTTTTGGAAGATCTTATGGCTGGATATAGTATCTACTTGATTGATTATTCTTATTGGAATTTATTCCGATATGAAGATCTTTTATTCCGATATGAAGATCTTTTGATAGGCAAGCAAACTTGGAAGGTTCTACTTATGGAAACCAAATATCCTGATTGTATGGGTGAGCAGGATTGACGGTCTTTTAATCATATCTCATCTAACGACTTGAGATCACCTCGATTGATTCTGTCAAACGGGTAGATTGGAAGAATTCTTTTGGAAAGTGCCAACGGTTGTGAAGGAGGACTCGCTAGTTGTTCATGAGTGTGCGAAAAAGAAGAATTTCAAGGTCTGAATCTCCATAGTTCCTTGTTCTTTCATTTGTCAAACTCAAGTTGTAGACAAAAGAGAGAAACTCTTGTGAGACTTAGTGAGAGACCGGTAAAGTCTTTCTATTGAGAAGTCTAGATTACACTGTTGTAAAATCTCTTTTAATTTATAATGAAATCCAGCCAATATGCTGTTAGCGCGGGAGAGTGGACGTAAGCTTAATCTAAGCCGAACCATTATAAATCTTGTGTCTTAATTCTCTTTCGTTGAACTACTTGTTTTATCGATAGTTATACTCAATTGCTCGAATTGAAATACAATTACAGTTGGTTATCTTATATAAGTGATTTATTTCTACTAAGTCTTGTTAAATTTTTATTTACACCTATTCACCCCCTCTTGGTGTTTGCACTAGCCATTTCACGCACAAATACAATGAAATGGAGACTAAAAGTGACAGACAAGAAAAGATATAAAATAGTAAAAGTGAGAAAGAGAAATCAACACACAAAACTTATCCCAATTTACTCTAAAATTAGGGCTACATTCAATATTGTATTTTACAATAATTAGGACATTCCACCTCTTTATTATAACTCTCAATTATAAAAAAAAAAGATAATATATATACATGTCGCGACCAAATTTTCGGGATGGACCATCTAAAATTAGGCTAATGGATTATTAAGCCTAAACTTAGCTCGGGCTCTCCCAAGCTCATACCAACTCGCGACTTAGGTTCAAATATCTAACATGCAAAAGGGAGTCGCCACTAATCTATTTTCGGTAGGTTAATTAGACACTTAAGTAAAATAACGGGAGAATTATTTTACTTCTACGAACTAGAGGTTTTGGGTATAGGAACTTGGTTATACTAGATTTCTTTAATGCATTTTCGATACCATTTCTTTTATTTTCAAAAATGTTTTTTGCAAGCATTTTGGATTGATTTTAAATATATTTCCCTAACATGTGAGGTGATCATACGGGTGCGCATTCCATCAATTTAACACCCAAGAAAGCGAATAAAATAATGCATAACTTACCTCAAAGCAACGAAAGCATCTGCATTGTTAAATCAGAATTCATATCAGAAATCCTAAATATGATTTCTAATTAACACGCTATCACTCAATTTTTGTTTTCATTTTTTAATGAGAATATAGTCCATATGCAAAGCAATGTAGTGCTTTTAACCTAATAGGAAATAATACGGCATGGCAAAATGTCTTAAACTATACGAATGAGTAAAAATTTTTGTGATTTTTTTAATGAACATGCAATAATTAAATATGCAATCTAAATTAACAGAAATGACCTAATTTTAATGAATGGCAATTTCTAATTAAATGAACCTAGCAATAATCATTAAATGACGTGCATTTTATGAGCCTAATTCCATATGACGTGCACATGATTCTTTATATTTAAAAAAAAAACATGCAATCTGTCCTAGAAAATTGAAACTAATTTAACCTAAAACAATTTTTTTTTTCATGAAATTCGAAATTAAGGAAAATGCAAAAATTAACTATCTAAATTAAGATTCTATCTAGCTTATATTAAAGATCAGATCAAACTAAATCCTAATTTAAACTAAGATATTATCTTAACCTAGTAGACTCTAACTTAGGATACAAAAATCAATCTAAACTTAGAATGCAACATGCAATTTATTCTAATATGCCATGACGTACAAAGAATGCCCCAATTCTAATTTTTTTTTTATGAAATTCGAAATTAAAACTAACACATAATTAAACATGCAATTCAAATAAAAAAACTAATATCCTAAATGAATGCACTTTTTTTGTTTTCTTTTTCATGATTCAAAATAAAATTCCTATTCTAAACATGCAAGATAATTAAAAAAAAAAAACAAACCCAATCCTAATTCAATTTTTTTTTTGATTTCCTTTTCCTTTTACAAAAATAAAATTGACTCACGACATCAAATCAAACAAGATAATGTTGATATCCAAAAATTAGTGAACCATATCTCGCACATGAGATCGGGTTGACCAATTTTAAAATTAAATCATGAATTGAATCTTGGGCGTGAGATTAGATTGTCGCTTTTGCAAGGGATTGCGAATCGGATTTCGAGCATAAAAATCGGACTATCAATTTCTAATTTGAGGGGCACTTTCATGTCGGAATATCAATCACATGCTTAAATGAACAAATTCACTAAAAACAAGCTATAAAGGAAAATAAAAATAAACAATAAACAATAAGTAAATAAATAAATAAAACTACCTAATATTATGTTTGTTTTTTTTTTTCTTTTCTGTTTTTTCTTCTTTTCCAGGCACGTGCTCGTGCTCGTGCGGCTGGTCACCGGCTTCGGTGAGGGGCGGCAGATCGGAGATCCGGTAGGGGAAACTCTGGCAGCAGCAGGTGGCGGCGCTCGGGCAGAAGCCTACTCGCGGCTACAGCAGAAGGAGGTGCGGCCACAAACGCCGGTGACGGGCGGAGAGATGGACCAGCAACGGCGGAGCTCGGATAGGGCAACATACCGGCGATTCGGGCTTCGGGCGAGGCTGGTGCGACCGATCGGAGGGAAAAAGCGCAGCAGGGGAAACTCGCGGCGGCTGCGGCGTCAGGGGGTTAGAGGCGCGCGGTGGTGGCTCCAGGCGAGGCTCGGCGTCAGCTGCAGGGGCACCTGGTCGTCGCGGGTCGGCGTGGGCTGAGCAGGGGCGGCGTTGGGCGGATCGGCGTCGCGGGTCCGCCTGGCTTGCGATCTGGGTCACTGATCGGAGGCGGAGTGGCTACTGGATCGAAGGTCGGATGAGCGGACAGCAACTCAGCTTAGGTTCAGCTGCTGGGCGACGGGCGGTGACCGGTGGTGACTGGCGGTGCGGCTGCAGATCGGAGGTGCGTCGGCGACGGCGGTCAATTGCAGATGCGGGCGGAGCGGCTCGATTTGGGATCGGGTTGTTGAGGCGCGACGCTCAGGCTCCGACGGTGCTGCTGAACGTCGGCGCTGCTGCTCCGGTGCAGCAGCTCGTCACGGGTCGTCGGGTGGCCGGTGTGGGCGCGGTGGCGGACGGTGAAGGCCGGCGGAGGCGCTGTGGTAGAGGCGCAGCGTGGGCACGGGCGAAACAGCGATCGCCGGAGGGAAGTCCAACGAAGAAGATGACACTATTCCCTTTTTATTTATTTTTTATTTTTTTGGGTTTTCTCTCCCTCCCCTCTGCTGCACGTCGCTTCCCACGTCCTCTCTCTACTGTCTCTTCACCTTTTCACCTTTTGCTTTTTTCTTTTGCTTTCCCTTTGCCTTGACTTTCCTCTTTGGTGAATAATTCCAAAACCGAATCAAAAATCCTCACACTGTCTCCGTACATGTTGCTTTTATAAGTAAAAATAGATGGTCTTCGTAGAATATTTTATCTCGCTTTTTTTAATATACACGAAGATAGTTTATAACCTCCCCATCACCAAAAATCATTTTATTTTTCTTATCTCCTTAATATTCCCAACGATTTTATCATCTAAAGACTAAAGATAAGGTTGCAACCCGCTTTTCTTAAATTTCAAAAACCATCGCAATATCATATCAAATCTCGATTTAGATAATTTCGGTCATTAAAAAAAAGGGCTTAGGCCAATTTGCTCGTTTCATGAGCTTAATCCGGCTTGTTAATTTAAAACTTAAAATCACTAATTCGACCCATCCACTATCGGTCTAATAAATAAATGCACAAAATGCAAATTAAAACAAATGCGGTTAGATTAATATGCTATGCAATTAATATTTTTTTTAAAGTTTAAAAATTAATCCCTTATTTTTTATGCAATAAATAAATAAAATTGTCAAAATTTAGGTGTCAACAATACATACATATATTCAAAATATAGGCACGAATTATAAAACCTCTCTAGCTTCATGGGGCGCTGCCTCCTACAACCCCCACCTAGGGTGCCCCGGACCCTTGTTCGGTATTTTCCTATTGACAAAGAGAATAAATCACACTCTCAATAAAATCTACATATTTGCGTACTATATCATTGTTTCCAATGAGGATGAGCCGCGAAGCTGCCGAGACTTGTCTCGAACCTGAGCCTAGAATCTCCTGCCCGGCCTCGGATTTGGGTTGATGTGAGGTCGACGGCTCGGATCGAGATCTGCAGGGTGGAGTTTAATCTACGTTCGTTATTCCCAGACGACCGGATACTTAATCCAAGTCTAGAAGTAGGAAGAGACAGCGAAGCGACCCTATTAAGGACAAAAATAATGCAAAGTTGGATGATCGGATGCGACTATTGGCCGATACGTTCCCATGCAGCCATCCAAAAGTCCATTTCTTTCAAGTCCATATCTACTTAACTACTGGGGGTTCGCCCCAGTGGCCACCCTTCCAACATGGAAGGGGGAGGTGAGGGGTTCAAATCTCCATTCAGGGGGGATGGGTGGGGACGCGTAAGTTTCAAGAGTGAGTTTCGACTCCTACGCCCTGCAAGAGGCATGGTAAAAGTCTGAGAGAGAGTGTAGAATAGGAATAGAGTAGGACTGACAAAAAAAAAAAAAAAAAAAAGTCCATATCTACTTCTCTCTCTCTGTCTGTCTGTCTGTCTCTCTCTCACAAACCCATTGCCCTTTATGGGCATGCACAGCTGATTCTTGCCTCCTTCATGCTTGGCAAATCTCGTTCTCCCCGAGAGCTTTGTAGTAGAAAGGACACATGGGTAGGGAGAGCCCAGAAGGGGATGGGCTGCCCACAAGCTCTCTGCTTCTCCAAGACGCCCATGATGGCAACCGCGGCAACTCCACGTCTTCAAGTGATCCCTCGGTCACGCCTCTCGTCGTTTTCAGCACGCTGGTTGCCCTTTGCGGACCTTTTGTCTTTGGATGTGCTGTGAGTAGTATTGCATCAACCTTTCCGTGAATTGCTTGCACGTAGTTCGATCACTAAGAACCCGGCTCTGTTTTCTGTGGAGCAGTCTTGCTTTCCTTCACTGCCCCCACCTTCCCCCTTTTTTTAATTTATCCTTTTTTGCGTTTCTTTCACAGGTTCTTTCAAATTCGAGTGAATGTTTCGTTAGAGAAAGAAAGAGGAAGAGAAAATTGCTCGATTAGTGTCTGTCTTTTTGCTTGTGTAATTGGTCAAACTTTCGTTTTCATTCAAGATGGTGGTTCTTGTTTTGGCATTCGTATGATGCCGCAACAAGCAAGCAAGCAAGCAAGATCTATAACTGCAACTCTTGTTGAATGTCTGATTGCTTTTTCTTTCTTTTTTTTGAGGGGTGGAAATTAGTTTATAATGTTGCAGAAGCTCCTGCTGGCATGTTGTGGGATCACATGGCTTAATTGACCCAGGATACAAGGTTGACCTGGATTGTTTAAGAATAAAAATGTCATAACCAAAGTTGCTCCTGTATGATCAATTACTTTTGTTATGGAAACTCAGTTTGGCAAAGAGACATGAAATTATCACAAATCACTACTTGGATTGCTTTTTTTAGAAAAGATACTTCTGAAAAACCAATTTTTGGGTAATGTAATCTTTTATGTTTTTTTCGTTTTCCCTTTGTAATTTGATCTCCCAAGCGATTGCTCTGCAAAGTCTGTAGTTTCTCATGGGATCACTCTTCACCAAGTACAGTTTACGTTAACTAGCGACGTATTTCTATAATGCAGGCTGGTTATTCATCACCCACCGAGTCGGGCATAATGGAGGACTTGGGGCTCTCTACGGCAGCGGTGAGTCCTAACAAGCATACATGCCACCTGGCTACCATTTTATTAGCTCTCAGCCCTGTATAGTTCTGTT